>RDRW01000470.1:0-7500 GCA_007896445.1 Puccinia hordei
TGATTATAAATGTATTGTTAAGGTTGATACTTGACGGTTTTGAATGGAGGATGAGAGGAGGGATTGGATCAAGAAACTTTGAGTGGTTTTTATAATTGGGAGCTTGGGGTGGGTGTATCTGCAAATAGAGAGATCTGACAACTGGAACTACCTCTCGAGCAGCTAACTTTTCAGAGGGCAGTTGAGCGGATGACTTTCTTAAATAAACAGGTGTGAAACGTATGTGAGCTAACGTTATTTGCACAAACAAGGGGTGCTTGCATGTCACAATATAATGGAAGACATGAGAGGTGGATTTAACAGACGAATTTTCACATATGTCATATGACAATCAACACAACACAGCCAGAATTTGATTGGGATCCTTCAGCCAACACACGTAATCTGTTTGATTGGACAAATCAGGATTTGTCGTATTTGAGATCTGTGCTTGGAATTTACTGGGTCTTTGATGGGTAGGGTCCAACTCATATTGTTGAGTTTGATTTACCAACCAATCCCCACAAGCAATGTCACCACCTCGGCATATAATACAATGTCATCTTTCCTTTGCTGATATGAGGAAGTTTCCAAGCTAAGATGAACTTAAATCACTCAAATTGCCCCACTTCTGATTGGTTTGTCCAAATACATGAGCATCTGGAATATTGACCCGTACAATAGTTGAATCCTTGATGTGGAAAATGGAACCTTATGCAGAGTCCCCTGGAAGATATGTCTTGTGGTGCATCATCAAAACTGTGAGGCTTGAGTGGTGACGGTTGTGTGTGAACCCAAGTGGGGGGATTTTTTACACACACAACCCTTGAAACACATTTACTCATTGATTTTCAGATTCAATCGGAATGTACAATAACTGGAAGTGATGATGATTCAACAAACAGAAGGCCTTTTGTACTCACCCACTCTGTCCCACTTGGTATCCATCACGTATCTTTTCCTAAGACATGGATACACAAGCGATACAGGGAGGGAGGGACATGCCTGGTGTACACATACCTAAACCCACAATGTGTTAGAATCTGCAAAGATACAATCCTGCTGTCTTGTGATTCCATTTTTTGTTGTTTTTTTTTTGTGGTTTCCATAGCACATCAGTGCCTATGCCGTGACAAGAGTCACCTCCCTCAGGCCTAGTGTAAATCCTTCATGTGACCCGGAAGCTCTCCCCAAGCATACAGGTCAAAATTATTTTGTTTTGTTTAATGAGGAGACACCTTACATAATTCAAATAACACAAGCTGTCATTCTGAGAGATTAATGCCGAGTTCATTGCTCTGCTGACCATCTCCAGTATTACATTCATGTCTTGACCCAAGAATTATTGTACAACAAAGGCAGATGATGATTCAGCAGATATTTGGCAAATAAATTAAATGCAATTTTCCAAATAGAAACGAACCGAGCCGATATCAATTATCTGGTAACATTCCACCAGTAACGGCCCTCTTGTCCATGGTAGCTTGTATGAATGTTTTTGGACCTGTTGACATATAAATATCTTCCTCTGTTTGGTGTTCCTGCTTTACCCCCCAGATCATCCTTAGATTAGACCTTACATACATTTCAAACACCATGTCAAGTCCTAGTCAAAAATAAATACCTTAGTCTATCGGCCAAATATACCCAGAAAGAAGATGAAGATTGAACGAACATCATTTTGAGTGGCTTGACAATAGACGTCGTACTATGTGTCTTGCTGTTGCCCACTGGGAGCCCTTCCGATCTTTCCTCAGATCTCCTCATACCCTCTTTTTCCCGAATTGGTCCTGAAAGTCCGTATTATCAACGAATGGTCGATGCTGGTAACTGGTTCGAGGCAAAGCGCATGCAGGCCCCACTGATGAAGAAGAAGCAAAGGTCTTGGGGATCCCCATTCGGATTTACCACAAGTCATGGATTGTGTACCGAAAGAGCATTGCATTGGGTAAAGGAAAGTAAGGCATCATCAGTTTATCCACATTTTGCACCTGCTGATATATCTTGTGATGTCTATTGCAGAGCCAGTTGCAAGACCCTGGAATGATACGCCCTCCCCAGAATCTAGCCCTGGCAAGGGAATTGCTTCAGCCTGGAAAAAAACCCCCAAGGAAGCCATAAGCAGTTTGTGAAGGCAGCAAGAAGGTATATGCCCCTAAATACTTCATAAATTACAGGTTCTATATTCTGATCATCACTTGTTGCAGCAGCAGCAAAAAAATAACAAAATGATATTGACTAGCGAGCAGATATCAATGTTATGGTGGCTCCTGGAGCTATGGATTATCTTTCAGACTATGCCGATCTTGTCAGAATAGCACCCTTGGTTAGAAGTGTTTCAACATCATTTGAGCCATGAGATGAACTATCCATCCGTAATCCATAACTGTTTGGAATGAAGCCAAGAACACTAGCTATGTCTGATGATTTATGAGGGACCCAAATCATACTTGCCTTTGCTGGTACCCACGGTGCGTGTGTAAGTCCACAGGCTTGTCTGGTGGAAATTAAGCCCCGCCGGGCTTAATAATTACCATAGTTTCACCGAAGTGTTCCTGACCTGTTCTGCCCATCATTAAGCCCGCCGGGCTTAATCACGAGGGATCCCAGCCAGAATCTTAACTAGAACTTAACTAGCTGGCTGGCATAATATTATCCAAGGCTTGAGGTGAACATTAAACATAACCACACGGTTGTTTTGCATGGCGTGTTCATCTGCATGCACATATCTTATGCAACCACATGCAATGTGCAACTAGTTGCATGAACACAGCAACATCATCATCAAGTTGCCGTGCTCTAATTTGTTTTGAATTCTAACACATCCAAACATCTCACACAATTACCCAATTAGACATTCCACCAGTTTTTGTTAATCCCTCCTGAATAGGCTGCTCATGGAAAATCCCCAATGAGTATTGCTTGGGATCTACCAATTTGTAATTCACTCCACTCTGAATGTTTTTCTTTTGCTGACATGTTTGGGCATGTGCCAAGCATAAAAACAAACTTCCTCCTTTGATGGAAAATCCTCAATCAAAGAATATCTCCTTATTATGTCATAAAGGGATATATCCCCAAGGAACTCTAAAAGATTCCCACGGGATCATGCCCTTTGATGTTGGAGTTTTCATTGCTTGATGGTTCTTAAGGAACCACTTCTGGTACGCTTCTCATTCCCCCCTTCCTCATTCTATCAATCATCTCTAGATATACTCAACTCATTATTTATTATATTCCTCAGAACAAGTACAAATCCTTAACATTCCTCCTCCCCACCGTAAAAAATAACATGTCAGATACATCTTTTAGTGAGGCAGCCCCTTTAGTTGACCAAGGCACACCAGCATTGCCAAGTGGCTCTGCCCCTAATCTTGAATCCACCCCACCACCTGGTCAGTTGATCTTACTCAAATTCCCAGTGTGATCCACATTCTCACCCCATAAACTTTCAATTTTTTTACCACCCAACTTCTTATCAGATCCGCATTTGTACAAAATGTCTTTCCCATCTCCCAATTCAAACCAACCACCACCACATTCCAAGCCTTGGAACCAACAATCCCCCTGGCAAGCCACTCCTTGGGTCTGAAGTTCAAGAGATCAGTGAAGAAGAATTCTTGAACAATGTTGGAAAGATCCAAGAATTTGCCAAAACCTCCAAAACGCTCTGAATTACGAATCCCCAAGTCAATTCGTCAAGATGTTGATGTTGAGGTATCATATCTCGTCTTGACACCATCTGCAAAGGTAATTCAGCTCTTTATTCAAATTTCCTGGTTCAAATAAACTGAGTATCTTCATTCAGATTATGAGGAAAAAGGCCCTTCCAGTCGATGAATGTCTTTCAGTCAAGCCAGCTTTTCCCCGACCCACCCCCATAACCCGCTCCTCCACTACATCAAGTGCTCACCAATCATAAAAATCCAAGAAGTCAAACCATCCACCAGTCTCCATCACCTCACACATTTGCAGCACTTCTGCTAAATCCACTCAACATGAGTCTGGCCAATCACCTTCTCTTGAACAAGACCCAGCCCCCAAGATTCCTGGCTCTGCAGATAACCCAGACCCTACCAACCAAGACCATGGCCCTGTTCCTTTCGGAGACCCCTCCGACCCATCTGAATTGCCTTCCACAACCCCGAAAGATACCTCTTCCCATCTCAGAACAGGACCGGCTTTCACCTCAAAACATACCACGTCAAAGCGTAGAAAAAAGAAAACCCAGAACTGTTCGAAATGTCAGGTTACCTCGAGTGAAGATGAGAACCAACTTCCTCGACATCAAGCAAAGAAACACTGCCCAGACCCTCAAGTCCCCACTGAAAAACCAGCTTCCAGGAAACACACCCACCCGGCCGTGAATTATATCGGTCCTCATCCCTCAGCGCTATCTCATCTACCTCCAATGCCTCGACCACATCTGAAGAACCAGAGGAAGAACCAGAGCACACAAACAAATCCAATTCTAACCAAATTGGTTACTCCAAAGAACTTCCCCCATCAGCCCCCACCACATCCAACCAGCCACCGAACCCTCCAACCACAGTAACACGTGCACCCAACCTTGTCACCCTGGACAACTTCACCCTCATTCCTAGTGAACCGTTTTGTAAACAACTCCACGAGTTGGCCATGTGGTTCCAGAAAGGCCAAGTCTCAAAGACAAAGTGGGAAAAAGGCTGGAATTCCCTTCAACACCTCTTGAAATTTCGTCTGACCACTCCCGACATTTCCGAGATTCCCACTGCCTCATTTGTCTATAACAATGCTCAGTTCAACCAGGACCATTGGATTAAAGAAATCTCCAAAACAAGTGAGTGTTTTACCTTCTCTGTATAAGTACATTTCCTCTGTCCATTCCAGTCAACTTATTGTTGATCAAACATCTCAGGTGATTCTATGCTATCCTACTCGTAATCCGAGCCGTGGTTCAGTCCAGATATCATTAACTTGGACCTCATGAAGAACCAATTACTTTCAAATACCCCGATCCTCCCTCTCAATTCAAAAGCTAGTCATCCAGAGTCCAACCTTTTCCGAGCTCTTGCCTCTCTTATCAACACACCAAGCCATCGGCAGATCCGCGAATGGGCTAAGAGTGTTACCCTCTCCATACAACACATATCCGACAAAAATCCCCAGGCACCACAAATCGAAGCAAAGCCAAACTCCATCGAACGTCATCTCATTGTCTTGACCTGGCTCAATACAATGAAAACCACCATGCCCACCCTTCAAAAACTTACTGAAGGAGAGGATACCGATGGGCAAATTACCCATCAACCACTCGAAACCCCAACAGCATCAACAACAGACGATGCATTGGACAACCTACGCAAAATCATCATTGATCTCATGATGTCTCATACCATCATCCAGGCCCACATTGATGAGGCGTTCAATCCTTGTAAAAAGAAATCCCAACGACCTTCCTCTGATACCACAATTGCCCGCCAAATGGAGCAACACACCAGCCTCTCCCAAATCGCCAGTAAACACAACTACTTCCCCTTCATTTACTATCTCCTGGGAGGTGTACATGGACTCTTCAACGCCACCCAAGACCAAAGGCAATACACTATCAGTGACTGTCTTGAAATTATCTGTGCATTTCATCAAATATATCAAGTATCCAATTCAAACTTTTCCCCTTCTGAAAAAATCTGGTTAAATCTTGGTACATACATTTGTCAAATTATCTCTTCTGTTCAGAATTTCCCCCATGATGTCTCTAAGTTTATCTGTCCAACCCGCCACCTTTTAGCCAAGTGTATTGCTCATGATTATATTAACTATACAACAGGCAAATCAACCTCTTTCAATATCCCCAGTTCTAGCACCCTTTGTATTACCTAGTCACCATTCCATGATTTTGTGTCAATAAGTAAATAATATATTTTTGCCCGTACCCTTGTACATCCTCCAGCTGAGCAATGTCAGGACCAATTAAGCCCGGCGGGCTTAATTTGAAATGCCATTTCCTTTTCAACCCGTTGTGGGAGAACTTATATACCAGGGGTGCAGCACTGAAGCTGAGCCCGCAGTCGCGGGCTCAGCGGCAGGCTGAGGCTGAGGTAAGGGGGTACTTACCAAATGTCATCGGACATTCCGCGGGGAAAAGCACGGGGCGCAGCATGTGACATTCTATAGTTGGCGCGGGCGATCGGTCGAGCGGAAGAAGGCCGCTTCAGTATGCGCGACGTAATGGACCGGGCGGAACCACGGGGTTCGGGGCGCCAGGCCACAAGCGGAGCAGGGGCAGAAGAAGCGGAGTCGTGCGCAGGGGAACGACAGACGGCTGCGGGGGTCAACGGGGTATAGCAGTCGGGGACAGGCTGTGGTGCAATGCGGGATTGAGGAGACAGGCAAGTAGGGCTCCAGGGACAGTACCGGGGATTGCGGGACATGATTGGGGGGGACTGTTGTATAAAAAGAGTGTTGTATCAGGGTTGCGGGATCTTATCTTATCTTATCATCGGAGTAGATAGCTATCAACTACAGCGCATATATAAGAAAATCTCATTGTTCAGAGCTCTCTCGGCGATTATTCAGCGTGTGCGGACAAGCGTAACTGTGTAGGGCAACATCAGGACGACGAACGCAAGAGGAACGGTCCCCTTGCTGAGTATAAGGTGTTGCAGGGAAACCAGTTGACTTTCCGCTGACAGTGTTTATCCCGCAGAGGAAATCAAAGAACCACCGGAACCAACCAGGAAGAAGGGCAACCTACCATTTCTGTTACCGAGGTCGCCGTTATTTCCACACCGTCCCCTCCTGTTCACATGATCCACACAGTCACATGAGATCCTTCAGCTTCAAATTAAGCCCGGCGGGCTTAAACATGCCACTAACAGTCCCTGTGATTTCTCTTGCTCACATTCTAATGAATTAAGCCCACCGGGATTAATCAACAGCCTCTTCATGTGGGTCCCTCTGACTTGTTATCTTTGACATTTTCTCAGCAACTGCCAGGTCATGCAAGCAACACACTGTATCATCTTCATTCATTTCAGAATTAAGCAGGGCGGGCTTAATTGACAGCCTCATCATCTGACTTGTTATCTTCTCCCCACCTTCCAATGTGGTACTGGTTGGCTCGGACCAACCCTGTGCATGGAAGCCCCACATTGCTCATTTGACCATGTCCACCTTATTGATTGTTCATTACGCATCACTGTCATGTGTACAACTCATGCCTGCAAAGAATCTTGATGTCAAAAAATGCAATGATTAAGCCCGCCGGGCTTAATTTTGCCACACTAAATCCATCCCACATCCATGCCATTCACATTGCTTGTATCACATCTTCACTAGTGGCAGATTTCCAATTACCCTGGTTTTATTAGACCTGTCAAAGGGATATGTCAAAAGTGCATTTTATTTTCCTGATGATTTTACTACTCTTCATAATGAGTCCTCTACAATGCAACCAATCATCCATATCTCATTGAATTTCATCATCCATATACAAGCTGACCAGGCCCACATGATTGATTTGTTTGAATTCTCATGATA
>RDRW01000470.1:12500-194966 GCA_007896445.1 Puccinia hordei
AGATCCTAAGGTTGAAGACCCGACAAGCAAAAAGGCGCGCCTGGACAACTCTGCTTCTTCTTCTAAAAATACAGGCCCCATGTATAATTTCTTCACCCCTCATCCCACCTCTCACGAATTCATCACTGCACAATCACTGCAAGGCCTCAGAATTCCACGGAACCCCCCTGTTGCTGGGCCATCAACAGTCAAGCCACCTACCCAAAGACCACCGGGCAAATCAATTCCTCCTCCCCCTGTCCTGACGCCTCCTTGTAAGTCACTCCCCATTGCTTATGCACACCCATCTTGTAATTAACATCCCTCCTTTGGGCACAGCTATGGGTCTATTTATCCCTGGCCCAATGCTTCCAAAAGCATTGGCAGATGATTTGAATGAAAATTTGGCGGGTGGAATTGCGTGGTCACACCGTTCAGCCGAGAAAATGATTGAAAACATAGCATTCATCCTCACACACCTTCGCTCAATGGTCACACCACATCCAACAATGCCACAGGAGTTCAGCCGAGTTGTTTGGAGGGAAGTGGATACACTTCTGAAGGCATTCAAATCTGGTAAATACTCATTTTTTTTCTCACTTGTTCATACATCACAAAGGCTGATATTTGTGTGGTATGCAGAGAGAATTCTTAACCCCACTCAACCTGATGCTCTCTCTCTGATAACTCCTGAAGTAGTCAACATGGCACAGCTCGAGGCTTCCCAGGAGAACCGGAAGGCGCCGCCGTCCAAACGTGTCCAGACCCACACACTTGCGGCAAATCTGGCCTCATACTTTTCTCCAAGTGACCACGCTTATCTCCGGCTTAAAAGTGCTTTGCAAGACTGCTGGGCCCTTCGACACATGGAGCAACAGGGCAGTGAATGGCAGCCTCTCCCCCTGGACGAATCTTTGGTGCATACTGCCCATCTTGCCTTCCAACGAACTTATGAAAACCTTGGAAGTCACGCAAAGGATGGATCAAGCCCCCAACCAAACACCTCCGGTCTCAAGATCCTTGGTCTATACTTCACGGGGGCTATTTCAGCCTTGTGTTACATCTGCGGTCTCCTGGCACCAACAAGACCAAATTATAAAAAGCTTGATGAGTGGTCAACATTAAACACGCGGGAGCAAATGCGGATGCTTGCTGGTCTCCTGGTTTTTGGTCCAACAACAGCCTTTGTCACTAACAAATACAGGTCCGAACGTCCGACTACTTCAAATGCTTCGGCCTTATTGGAATTTGGCGCCAATGTTCTGAAACATAAGGTCGATAGTGGTAATACTTCTGTGATGCCTCACGGGACTTTGGATAACCTCCGATTATACTTTCTCAACTTTTTGTGCTCCATGGGATTTAACCGGATTGGTCATGATGGTTTGCCAATGGTTGATTGGAAAAAAACCCATGAAGAGTTTCACAAATGTTTTTCTATTCACAACCTCCAAATTTTGTTTTCCCAAGATATAGAAATAGCTGTAGCCAACTACCACTTCTGATATATGTACCGGGGGTTGGTTTTTCTTTGGTTTCCCTTTTATTTCTCATTCACATGCCCTTGAGTTGTAATGTCCACCACTGTCTTGCTCATCCACTTGAATGAAACATCAGACTTAAGTGTTTTTTGAAATATAACCCAAACAGAGTATTATTAATAGGCATCCAAGGAGTACTCATGTGGGTTAGTGGTTTCTACCTTATTGAAGGTAGGTTGTGGCCAATTCTTGAAGATATATCAGCATTAAACTATAGATTATCCAGAATTGGGCTATTGGGATTCCTTAGTGGTATCATAATTATTATAGGGCATTAAGGAACAAACCCGGTTTTTCAGCGTTTACACACAGTTTCACGCAGCGGCGACCTCAAATTTGCTGCGCAGCACACCCGGTTTTCCGCTTTTAAACCTTTTTTTTTTATTTATTTTTTTGCGGGCGGATTTTGATTTTTTTTCAACATTTTAAAAATGTTTAATATACTTCCAGGGGTGTAGAAATTTATGGTATTTTTTTATTTCCCAAAAAAAACAATGTCTTCTATTTTTTTTTGCCCATTACATATCAGTTCAGGAATGTAATTCAGGCGTATATTCACCATTTGTAAGCATTTTCTAGCTGTTATCAGTAGTGTTGATAACAATTTCTCTTTCTTATCCGTATTATTTGTGTGCGCATTCTTAGTCTGTACTAATGTCTCTTTGTTGTTAATGACATTTATTATTTATTAATAAATTATTAACTTGCAATTATGTCTCTTGCTTTTTATTTTATTTATTTATTTTATTCATTTCATATATTCTAGGGCATTAATAAAAAAACCCAGTTTTTCCGCGTTTACACCCGGTTTTCTGCGCAGCTGCGGCTGCGCAGTGCACCCAGTTTTCCGCATTTACACCCGGTTTTTGTTTATTTAATAAAGAACATGTAACACTCCAAAGCATCATGCAATGTACCATACCTCTGTGTATAATTGTATTTCCATTTCTTTGTCATCAAATCTGATAAGAAGTTCAACTTATCATTGTGTATGTGTCATTTGTTATTGTCACATCTTATAAGTATTATTTATTATCATAGAGTAACCTGAATTATTCATGTGTTAGTTAATCAACAGATTATTAATTTAAGTATATTTAAATTAAGTATATTATCTATTGTAAAGATTGTAGTTTAATAATACTATGTTATCACTTCTTAAAGTCATAATGATGAATTAATAATACTAATAATATTCACCACAGATCTTAAAGGAATAATATTAAAGAATAATAAGAATGGTAAATATTAATAAGGATAATAATAATTAGTGTTACTTGCAGTAACTTGGTACATTTAATCATTTAGGGATCAAAGAGTGAAGAGTAGTGGAAGGGGAAACACAGTCTAGCCAAGCAGCTGCTGGGCTCTTGTGAAATAACCGGGAGACTTTAGGGAGAGGAAAGGGAATTGTGGGGGTCCGCTTGACTATCACACGTATCCAATGATTATCATTGAAAAATGATAAGAAGAGGGCTGGCAGCTGTTTAGGGTCCGGGGGAACTGTGGCGGGAATATATGTGGTGCTCCCGCCCGTTCTGCTGAGGAAGACAAATGGCCGGTTATACGCATTGGCCAGAATCGGTGTAAGCCCTGCTCCTCATGGTCTTACACAAACATGTCACAAGATTACATAAGCCTAGTTCCTCTTGTATTTAGTCTCAGTTTCTCCCTTCACCTAGACAGCAGAGATCTTTCTCTCCTGTCTAGGTAAGTACCTTATTTCCTTTCCTTCTCTTCTGATGTCTACTTCTCATTTCCTCACTTGTAGATACTAACGGAGAGATCTTTCTCTCCTGTCTAGACAGCAATTCATCCTACTTTGGTACTAGAACTTCTTCTCCGGAGCTATTGAGCTCCCTTGCTAGTGCCTATCCAACGGACAGTGAAGGATCAGAACGTGATCCTTACACTTTTTTTTTCTAGTTCCACAAACACAACTGGCAGAATTTTTAATAATTCATTGACGTGCCGTATCCGACTTCCTACCTTCAAGACAATTTCTCCAACTCCAACTCACATCCTTCCGACCCTTCTCAGCAAGATGACCCAACGGTGGTCTAGGCAAGCCTCTCACCAGCTCCCTTACGACCTCAACGCGCGTATCCAGATTTTAGAAGATGTAGTATGGGCTCTTTTGGCAACGCAGGAGGCTGTCCCGTCCGTTTTGGCTCCCTCAACCGTTTCGTTCCGATACTCAAGGAGTCGTGGCCTTATTCCAATGTTGTCCGAAGCGGCAGCAAGATCGCTAGCGGCAACTCAATCGACCCGGCGTGGTTTCTGTCGTTCTCCAGCTCAAAGCGTACCCGTGACCGAACCGCAAGCACTGCCTCCAATCCCAGCCGACTCAATCGTAAACGCCCAGCTGGTTTCTCCTATTCAATCATCTTCTAATCACAAATCTGCCCCGAAGCGTACTCAAAAACTTCGACAAGGTACTACCAGTCAACCACCCACCGGCGTATCGCTCTCTCATTTGAACAACCTCTCCTTTCCGGGACCCCATACGCTGCCCATTGATTCTCCTGATCGCCTCTTCAACCCTTCTCCGACGCCTTGCAAATCCAAATCGGCTCAAACTCCCAATCGTAGCGATGTGACTGCCCATACCCCACCCAACTGCTCCGCTGACAATCTCGCTGCACTTCCGACGACCTCACTGCTCAACCAACAACCTCACTCAAACGATCGAGTACTCAACCAACTCGGCCACTTCTCCTTCAACAACAATCGGTCCTTTCCTTCCGTTAGCTGCACTCCACCTCATGAATCAGTCGACCTTACGACTTCCAAGCCAGCAAACTCACCGATTCAACCGCCACAAGCACCACCTACAACTTCTGACTCACCCGACCCACTTGTCTCTACCTCCAACCCCGAGACACCCCTGCATGCGACCTTGTCGTCGCCATCACCACCTCCCACTCATCAGCTTGCTCTCATCTGTCCTCAAAATCGAACCAATGACACTCCAACTGCTCAAGCCCAATCTGAAGACTTTGACATAGCTGAAGTAGGTGGCATCACCATTGTTGATGAATTTGTTGAGTGTGTGGAACCTCGAATCACCCCAGATCTTTCCCGAAAAGCACTGGAAGACCACCCAAACCTTGGACAACTTCTGGAGACACTCAGCTTCCTGGAACTTGACAACTGTCTCAAGGCGCTAGAACAAGGGAAGAAACTTGAAGCAGAAGAGATTATTGAAGAAGACAACTCAGTTGAAGCAAACCATATTGAAGATAAAAAGAAAAAGAAGAAGAAGAAGAAGAAGAAAGCCTCTAACTCGGCTTCAAATCCCAACAACCCAATTCTATTTTATGTTTGATACCTTCATCCTCTGTCCCCTCCAGCTATCCTCCTACCTTCCTCACCTCCCAATAGTCTCCTTTCTATATCGATTCTCTTTTCCTCAAGCCCCTCTCAGTTTTCCTTCCCAAATCAGCCACCTCCCCTGAACTCTTCTACATGTGTCCCACTCACTTTCCAGCTTTCTCATTAGTCCTTGCTACTGTTAATTTTCCCCTTCTTTCTTTTCTTTTATAGGAGGGGAGACTGTAAGCCCTGCTCCTCATGGTCTTACACAAACATGTCACAAGATTACATAAGCCTAGTTCCTCTTGTATTTAGTCTCAGTTTCTCCCTTCACCTAGACAGCAGAGATCTTTCTCTCCTGTCTAGGTAAGTACCTTATTTCCTTTCCTTCTCTTCTGATGTCTACTTCTCATTTCCTCACTTGTAGATACTAACGGAGAGATCTTTCTCTCCTGTCTAGACAGCAATTCATCCTACTTTGGTACTAGAACTTCTTCTCCGGAGCTATTGAGCTCCCTTGCTAGTGCCTATCCAACGGACAGTGAAGGATCAGAACGTGATCCTTACAATCGGTCCCACATCCAACTTGCTCATCCATTTGTTCATGGGGACTGATCCACGTGGGTCAGTCACCTGAACACGTCCGTAAGCGCGGTCGAATTCTGAAGGCCCCCCAAGGTATCTCGTCCAATGTGCCTTGTTCTTTTCCATCTCTTCTAACACATCCTTTCGCACTTGGTACCACCCATTGGCCTTAGCATAGGGACCCTCTGGCCTATCTGCTGCCAATGCATGTGCCACACATGCATAACCACAGTTCCCATCACCTGCAGGGTTATAAGTGGAATGCAGGTATTTTAAGATCCATGGTGGAAGCTCCGCCTGACAAGAATGATGAGAAGTCGGTTATCAGTTAGAGTCAGTGCATTCCTCCTTGTCCGTGTCAAGCTTGAGTCACTCACTGCAAAATCAGGGTTGGTATTCCCCTGTCTTGTTTGGCCAGCCTTGGGTGCAACCTCAGCATCTACATGCCGGTCCTATGAAACATACAATGGAATCAGACCTTGATAATCTAATGTCAAAGTTATAGTACTTACCTTGGCTGTGGGGGGTGAATGTAGCCTGGCCTCACCCTGCAACTGATCATGAGAGCTTGAGGCTTTTCTTGAGGCTTCTGGAGGTGACAGCAGCTTTTCCTCAACCTGCATCTCAATAGATGAGGAGGAATCCACTGGGGGATCAGGTTCTTCATCTGATTCCCCACCTTGTGCGTCAGATTCTGCGACTGATTCCCAATCTGTGGCATCAGATTCTTCTTCCAATGCCCCATGTGGGGCATCAGATTCTTCATCTGATTACCCATCTGGGGCATCAGAATCTTCATCTGAAACTGCATCTGCAGAATCAGAATCTTCATCTGTTACACCATCCATACTACCATACTTGGGCTGCCACGTTTCCTTGCGCTGTGATGTTCCTGAACTGGAAGACCCCCGATTCCGTTTCCCAATAGTGAGGCTGCCAACTTGTGGGGGGTGATTTCTCTTGACTGCTTAGTAAGTCCATCAGTTATCAGCCTCTTAAAAAGACATGCAATAAAGTTGCTTACGCATGAGTGTCTCCACACTGGGTAGCTCATCCAGGTCCCCAGAGGAAGAAGCTGAGGTGTCCAATGGAGCCTGCGCCCGCTTGGACTGTTGCTTACCCCCTTTTCCTTTTGATACACCGGCCTTCTGTCTTGCTTTCCTTGCCTGCGCCTTTTGGATTTGCGCTTTCACAATTTCCGCATGGGTGTCATCGCGCTTTTGAACTCGCCCACTACCCTTTCTCTTCTTCCACGGCCTTTCCAGTATGTGTTTCACTCGGATAGGATCAGGCTCTGCAAGCGGAACCACGTGTGTGTTTTCATGGACCCTTCGTAATTTTTTCATTGTTGCTTCTAACGCCAAGGGGTTCTGGGAAGCCAAGATCTCCTGCTTGAAATCCTCAAAATTGTTGTCAAAGTCGTACAGTGGTTGATCAAGAGCCTGCAATGAACATAGATGAAGATTAGCTAGGAGGGACATGAACAAGTCATACATCAGGAGGACTCACTGGACCGTCAGGGTTATAGGCCAGATGCCACTGGACATGGAAATCAGAAGGCTCCACATCTCCCTTCCCCTGGACCAAACATTCAATAGTGTGCGAACACGGAATGCCCAAACCAGCCTGGAAATTACCTTTGCATTGAAGGCTGGGATCCCCAGGCTTGGATTTCTTCATCTTGATAAACTTGTTGTACTGAGACAAGGCCAACTTGAGCGCATGACAGGAGATTTTGCAGCTGAGGGACTTGAAGGCATTTGGTAGTCCGGTTAATCCCTTCTGTAACTCGTGTGCCAGGTTTGTGTGGGCTGTGTCAAGTTGTCGGTCCACTGCTGCAGCAATTGTAATGAAAAGTGTTGCAAAGCCGCACCTAGCCGACGTCACATAGGTTTTCAGCCAGCTGTGGGCAGATTCACATCGTGACAAAGTCAGATTTCCTAGATGGGGTGTCATTCCGGCCCACGCATTCATGAACTTCTGTCGCTTGCTCCAGACGTTCTTGTACAGGTATTCGTAGACGTTAGTTTGAGTGACTAGGTACCGTGTCAGTTGAGCCCACTTTGAGTTGCAGGTGTCCTCATTGGGGGCATGTGCAACCTCATGCCAGAGCCTCATGAATTTGGCCCATTCTTCGCCATCGCCAGCAAAGGCTTGCTTGCAGTTTGTGACAATGTTCCAATCAATGTGCCACATGCACAAGTTCGCGGTTGCATTTGGAAAGTGCTTTGAGATAGCATTACGCAGTGCCGATTCCCTGTCTGTCACAAAGACCTTTGGCGCGTGGTCAGCGTCCCATATAGATCTATGGGTATCACACAGGCACCGGAGTACAGTCAGTTTCTGATGAGAATAGGTGATTAGTCAAATATACCACCCACTTCAACTTATCAAGAGCCCATGAGTAGGCCTCATTCTTCTCGTTTCGCATCAAACAAAAACCAATCGAAAAACTGTGATTGGTTGCAGTTTGGCCAACCACATGCAGCAGGGGGTAGTTGTTCAGGTTCGTCTTGTAAGTGCAGTCAATGTTGACCACATGGTGGAACCTGCAAGCAAGAAGCAACAATCCTGGGTGCGCAAACCACAAGTAAAGGAGCTTGCCGTCTGTGTCGTAAACGTCCTCGTGTGTCCAATTGGATTCGTTGAGGCAACGTAGGAGGTACTCGATTGGGGTGTTGCCAGCCCTCTTCTCTGCCCTCAGTGCCTGCTTTGTGTTGTATATCGTCCTGTTGGTTACAAACCTTCCCTCACTGCTAGTAAGGAGTCTAGCGATTGCCTGGGGTTGCATTCCAAGAGACGATAAGCGAGCAACCTCAGTTTGGCCTTTGACAGAGAACTTCTTGTGGATGACTACATGTTCCAGATTGATTGGACCATGATTGTGCTCAATTGTCTTTCGGCATCGGAGTTCCCATGGTGCATCCTTGAGCTTTACTGAAGTCGGTTTGTGGCCGGATATTTTGAAGCAGCACCCCAGTCGCTTATTCCTAGATTCTCGAAACCGGATAGCATCAACTGAGGTTTGGTCTTCCCCGGCAACTGTGCATGCAAAGTAGATGTTCTTGTCCCGCTTGGAAGCACAAACTTTCAGAGCGTAACCATGCTCGTGGGCCCATGTGGTGACAAAGTGTTTGAGATCAGTGACACATGTGAAAAGGAATTTGGGTGGTGCATCCATTGCATCTGGAAACACAAGCAGTTCAGCCAGTCTGCCTCAAGTGGGCGAATTAAGAAACTAGAAGAACTTACTGCCAACTGAATAATCATAAGATTGTACATCTTCAGATTTCATGAACACTTTATGCGGTTGATTGGCGGCGGGTAACATTGCGGGGGCCAGCGGTGAACGTCCTAAAGGATTGAGCGGGTATACTGGAAGATTGACTAGGTAAACATTAGGTCTTGGTAAGATGAAAACAAGGTGGAGAAATGTTTGAAGACTCACCTTCAGCCACAGTTTGAGGGACTTGAGGGCTGAAAGTTTCAGGGGGAAACAGTTGAGGGCTGGGTGGTGCAGGGTGATACCCGCCGGGAGATGTAGCCGTGATGCTTGGGTATTTTACTGGGAGATTGTGCAGGTAAACATTAGTTCTTGGTAAGATGAAAACAAAGTGGAGAAGTATTTGAAGACTCACCTTCAGCCACAGTTTGAGGGACTTGAGGGCTGAAATTTGCTTGGGGAAACAGTTGAGGGCTGGGTGGTGCAGGTTGATACCCGCCAGGAGATGTAGCCGTGATCCTTGGGTATTTGACTGGGGAATTGAGTAGATAAACATTAGTTCTTGGTAATATGAAAACAAAGTGGAGAAGTATTTGAAAACTCACCTTCAGCCACAGTTTGAAGGACTTGAGGGCTGAACGTTGCTGGGGGAAACTGTTGAGGACTTGGTTGTGCAGGTGGCCAAATTTGAGGGCTAAATGGCGCAGAGGAGGTTATTTCCCCCAGAGATGGCTGCATATCTTGCATGACAGGTATTGAAGGGATTTGATTTGTCTGCGGCGGGGCAGGCACTGATGGTTAGCCAACAGGGAAATTGTGAGAGGTTGGCGGGCCTTGGAAGTGAGTGGCTCCAAGAGTGAATGGGTTGGCCGGGTGGGACAATGGTTGGGGTCCCGGCTGCCAGTAGTTTGAGATTTGTGGTGCTTGATGGGATTGCGGAAACGGATGGGATGGTGGGGCTTGAGTTATATGAGGTGGTGCGTAGAGGGCTGGCTGAGCCAGATAGGATGGCTGGGCTGGATCAAGCTGATAGGTAGAGGCTGGAGGTCGATTGTGATAGTGGGTGAATTGAGGCAATTGTACCTCATATGGGCGGAACACAGGCTGCGCTACTGGGTGGGCTGGGGGGACAGGGTTTGGCTGGATTGCCAGTCTGTAGTTGTTGTCTTCGAAGCTGTAGGTGGCTGGGTGGGCTGAGGGGACAGTAAGGGGCTGGGGGGCTTGGCCATATTGGTTGCTTGGGTAGCCATAGTTAGTTGCTAGGTGGCCTGATTGATTGATTGGAGCTGCAGGTTGGCCAAGCACGTGTGAATTTCCATACGCAGAGATTTGATTTTGATACATGTTGCCAAGTGGGGCGTGAGGGTGATGGTTGGGGTCAACCTCATAGAATCCGTATGGGCGTGGAGGCTGATTGCTTGAGGAGTTGTAATGACAGGTGTGAGACATCTTTTGCTGCTGATTTGGTGAATTGTGCGGAATCTGTTTGCATTTGAATGGGAGAGTTTGTCAGCACGTGTTACTATATTTACGGTGAAAAAAAAATAGAAATAGGAAGAGATGTGTTTGGGATGGGCCACTTTTGGGGGGGATGGTGTGCGTCTGGGGCTTATACGGGGCCCTTTGAGCTGCCTGGGGGGTTTGAATGGCCCCTTTGAATGTTTTATTGCCCCTTTGGAGCATCAAAGTGGGCCTGTGGGCCCACTGGAGGTGATGGGCAGAGGCGGGCCCCTTCTTATGGCCATTGGGCCCTGTCTTTGGGCCAGTTGGGTCTTGGAGCCCTGGGCCTGTGGGCTTTTTTTCTCCCACAAAATTAAACCCCAAAAAATCACTTTTTTTTGGTTTTTTTGGGGTTTTTTTCTCATTTTGTATTTCTCATTTTTTTTTTTTTTTTTTTTTGTTTTTGTTTTTTTGTTTTTTTTTTGTTTTTTTTTTTTTATTTTTATTCTTTATTTTTTTTTATTTTTTATTTATTTTTTTTTCTTTTTCTTTTTTATTTTTATTTTTTTTTTTTTATTTTTTTTTTTTTTTTTTTCTTTTTCTTTTTTTTTTTTTTTTTTTTTTTTTTTTTTTTTCTTCTTTTTTTTTTTTTTTTTCGGATTTTCAGACTCACCGTTTTTTTTGATCGAATCGGTGAGCGGTGGGCGGTGTTTGTTGTGGTTCTGTTTCCGGGCTCGCTCACGTAATCGAATGGGCCCTCCCATTCGATTACGTGAGCGGGGGATGTGTATATCCCATACACATAATACATGTATGTATTACGTGTATGGGATATACACATCCCCCGCTCACGTAATCAAATGGGAGGGCCCATTCGATTACGTGAGCGTGTGGGACCCGCACGCCAAACAATTGGCGTGTGGGTCCCACACGCCAATTTTATTTGGCGTGCGGGGCCCACACGCCAAAACAAAATGGCGTGTGGGAACCACACACCATTTTTGGCGTGCAGGTCTCACACGCCAATTTATTTTGGCGTGTAGACCCTACACGCCAAAAAAAATTGGCGTGTAGGCCCCGCACACCAAAACAAATTGGCGTGCGTTTATCAATGCCCGTCCACGTAACCTCATCACCAGTTCTGGCGGGATTCCCCACTTTATCCTTGAGCGCCACCCCTTCAACATCAGACCTCCAACCCCTACATTCCAACAACTATCTCATGTCATCAAAACACTCTATCAAATGGTGCAACACAGACCCACAAACACAATGAACTCCCAACGCTTGGGTGGGGAGATGTGTATGATTGGCTTCTGCTGTGCTTCTGACAAGAACAAATCTGGAGGTATGTCACTTCAATTCCCTTCAATATGCATTCCATTTACTAATGCTTTCATGCATCCCTCTAGGCACATATGTACAAAATACATTAACCCCTGAACAAGAGGCCAAGGACAACCAGCTTTGGCAGACCCTCCAATCTCACAACAACTTCCTTGCCCGCCGGATGGAATCCCTCTCTTCTAGTGCGTACCAAGACAACCAATCAATCATGTCTGAAAATGGAATACCCAATTGGAGTCAGGAGGAATGGACTGAAATGAGGAACGAGACCCAGGTTGAGTATCAGTTTGCCTCCAATGTCTCAGTCACATTTGACAATTTTTACAACAAAGCCCATCAACATGGTGGTGATCTCAATGGTTGGACATATGGTATCTTTTCCTTTATTGATAGAAAGACTGGTGAACCTATTCCCCCTCCTCACTCCAAAGAGGGACATGGCTTTTTATTTCCACGGCACCCTTATCTCATTGACTTTGTCCATGCCAATGGTATTGTAGAACTGGTTTGGAAAACCACTCAGTTTGAACACCACACCACTAAACCTCCTCATCTTCCCAAGCCACATCTTTGTTCCTGGACCCACTTTGGTTGCTCTTTTCAAATTAACAAAAAACTGGCTAATGTTGCTCTTGCTTTAAAAGTAAAGAGCCAACAAGTCATTCATGATGCTACCTTGTGTAAACACCAAAGATCAATCCCCAAATAGTTTATTTCCTTGTTTTACTGTCTTCCTCTCATCTCCCATACATGTTTTGTGGCTTGATTCAGATTATTATTGTTACATGTTTCCCCCACAATTTAACCCAGAAATCCATATCTATTTATCATAGTATTTGGCTATAATTATCATGCCAGACTACCACCGGATAAGGACCACTGTAAAACACTCAGTTTAACATGTCCAGTTATACAACCCAATTTCTCCATCACCCACATAGATTTCATCAATTCTCACATGGACCAACCAAAAACATCCATTCATCATCCGTCCAATTTGGGTATTGATACACACATGGATTTTCCTCTCTTTCCAGTCACATGAAATCTTGTAAATGGAGAACAGTTGGATTTTGGAATTCAGATCAACACAAACTTGGATGCTTTGATGACACATCCTGGATATACAGATTTGCAACAGTTTTATCTCAACCTGCATACTCTCTTTGGCCTCCTTTCCTCCCATGCCTCTAGGGTCACATAGTTCATACTGCTCTTATATGTTTATCATGGTTTACCCCAGGTAACAGTGGCTCTTTTGTATTCAAGTCTTTTTTTTTACCTAGCTAATCCAACTGATCATCAACATGCGTTTTTTTGGCCAACCACCATAATCAAATCATCTTTCATTCAATAGACCCTAAATTACAAAAAGAATACCTGCCTCATTTCCATAAGCTACTATCCCCAAACTCTCCCCATTATAATTCTTCACTTTTACAGCCAATGGCCAATGTTCACTCACATGGAAGCCATCATATTGTATCATATTTTCAAGTGCATGGAAATCAGGTAACCTTTTCTCATACTCCACCACCTCCCCACAATTCTGAAGCATACCACAGCCTGGGCTCAATTCCTGGTAACACATCATTGGGGAAATCACATTGCTCATTATTTCCCAATATTGCCAATCCAATTACAGATCAATTTGATTCATTACTGTAACAGAAAATCTTCAACCAAGTCAAATAAATCATATTGGATTAATGCTGCTTTCCAATGAATTAAGCTCTCTTACAATTTCTAGACAGATTGGGAGGAATCATTGGCCTGGAAACAGTACATTTGTTTCATAATCATGACACCCTCCACTCATCCATCTCAATGCTTTAGAGCTTTCAGTTTGAATGCAATATCTTATCACGTCATGCAGAGCCCTGTTCACCAATCTGAGAATTGTCTTTGACCAGGGATTGCCCAGTTTGGTCTACTCATCTCTAAACAAACCTGTTATCATTTTGTGTAATAATGCAACATTATTCTCTTCAACTCAATCACCATATTGACTATATCCATTCATCTGGCAAGCATGACCCATATTCATACTTTATATTGTAATTGATATCCATATTTATTTCAGTATATATCAATCCCCATACATATATATATCTATGGATAGATAGACAGATAACGGAGATATATACATATACATATTTATATTTATGTATATCCAGAATATATATATATATATATATATATAGGCCAGATTCTCTCATAACTACAATATGTTTCACATGAGCTTTCAAGAAGTAAATCATTCACTGAAATCACAAGCCTGCCCAACCCTACATCTCTAATCTTCACATTGTCACCATGGTATAGCATAATTCCCACATATACCTTGAACCATACCATTTTACCTTGAAATTTAACAAGGGAAGTATCCCAAACAAAACATTAATCAATTAAATGAAAGCTTACATTCATGATCCCATTCATTTCTGTCAGAGTCTCACAGAATTTATTTCCCAGCAAATAATCAATAATACTATGTCTTCACAAAATTGATTCAGTCATATTCATTTTTCCTGTATTGCAACAACACTTTACCAGTGGAACCTTCTTCCAGAATCTTTCACATGACTTGACAAACAATCTTCCAAAGATCTATCCAGTTGTGTACTCTCATACTCTATGAAGGCCTGGTGTCTCAGTTCATGCTATCTTTGTTGAAAAAGTTTTCAATCACTGCTGATCACAACAAACCCAAGTTATCCCAACACTACTCATTATACTCTCACTAGGTCCCCCCCCCCTTCAGACAACCAAGATTTATGTCATGATGGTTCCACCTGTTAAGCATTCACCATCATTATCATTGGCTGCTGTCCCCACACATGAGATTGAAAATGGTCCATTCCTATTTCATATTATAAATTCCTTATTGATGGTTAGTGTCAGTTAGAGCTGGAATTGTATCAAGATGAGAACACAAGATGGCTTGACGCCTCTGGATCTGTACAACAGGTTGAGAATGAGTTTTTTGTTTCAATTATAACACAAATAATATCCATCAAAAGGTAGATTTTGCTTCATCAACATCTCATGTTTGGGATCTTATAGGAAGAAAATTAAGAGAAAAATGGAGAAAAATTGGCCCACTTGAACAAGCAAGGGTCAGAATTCACCGGTAAATCTTGATAAAATTAACATCTCTTTCTCCACCTAAACAAAATTATTAGACCAATACATACAAGTTCCTCACTGTGGTCATCAAACCAGCTTTTGTGGTGAGGAATCAGGATCCATAAATCAAAGGATAATATGTATCATTCTCAATGCCTTATCTCAGTTTTGAGTCTCTGCCAGGGCAAAAATGATCCTTTCTCATCTTTATCAATTTTGTATTACTGTTCAACACAAATAGGGGGTATCAAATATGACCAAATCCACGATTATCTAATCAACGGGTTTCACGAAATCCACAATTATGAAACCAGTGGATAAAAATTCCAAATAATGCCATTATTTGCACTAGACGTGTCAAGTATCAACAACAAAAACCCCAATATAATTACAAAAACCACGATCCCCCACATTTCAACCAATCACAACTCAGGATACAAACTTGCAATATACAACCCCAATACAATCAATAATCCTCCACGATTCAACCCCCACCAACAGTAAATCGTTGCCAATACAACTCCACCCAGTCACAAACCCAAACTTGTTCTTCAGTTTTCCTCAAAATTTGGTAAGTTTAGTCAATTATAAACTTGATTGCAGAAAAAACATTAATCGATCATTCCCTGATCCCAGAACGATGCCTATCAAAAAAACAAATAAATTCATCACTGGAAAAGGAAAAGTGATACCAAAGACGTCAGCAAGCAGGAAGAAACCCATCAAGAAGCGAGCACAACATGTCTCTGACGATGATACAACCGGAAAAACTTCTTCTCACCTAAAGAAGGACGACTTCCTCATAATCATCGACTGGCTCAAAATCCAAAAGAATTACGATTTGTGCTTTGGAACTGGTAAGGCACCGGCGGTTGGAAGGCCAGCCAAAGGGAAGATTAATGGATTCGAGCTTATGGCAATCAATCTGAGAAATCAATCCCTTTCACAAATCAAACTAACGGCCAGGCAGATGAAAGATCGTTTTAACAGCTACAAGGACAAGTACAAGAAAACACATACCCAATCCCTCTCCACTGGCTTTGGACTCACCGATGAAGACCGCTCGGCAGGAATTGTCACCATTGACGAGAAGCTTGAAAAAATGTGTCCACATTTCCATTCTATGCATCAGCTGATGGGTAAGAAACCGTTTGTGACGCCCTTGTACAAAGTCGATGCCCAAAACGGTGATGAGAGCTCTGACTCTTCTGGTCCCGAGGCCATCAACTTGGACGAAAATGTTGATAAAGATGACTCAGATAATGTATCTGTGGATTCCAATAACTCTAGGGCTCCAGTTGTAAGATCGATCAGTTGTTTCATTGTCTTTTTTGATAATTGCTAATATATTCAATATTGTTTATACGTGATGACTCAGTCAGCAATCTTGGAACCTTTAGAAACTGGTGAGAATAGGTCTGAAGGAGGCAGGGACGGTGAAGAGGTGTGTTTGAATTTCTTTTTATCACTTATGCCATTTCTTCTTCAAACGATTGACCTTGCCACTAAATAATTTAGGAAAGAGTTGGACCAGCCAGTGTTTGTGACAATCCGTCAGATGAAAATGAAGCGGCAATCCTGGTTTGTTATTGGATCAATTAATCACTGTTGTTCGATTGATTAGCTAAAGCCCCATTTCTTCCCATGTTTGACATTAGCAAGGACAGGAAGCAAGTATTCGTCCTAGTGGAATGGTTAAATCATCTAAGCGCTATCGAAGGGCTGTGGATTCCCTCACTGCCCAAGAAAGGGCCCTTGACACAAGTGATTCAGAGGATTACTGTCCATCTGATGCTCGAGAAGATACTCAGTCACCCTGCAAGAAGAAGAAAAACAAATCATGCACCACTTTGACACCTAACGACGCTGCATTGGATTCTCCTGCAAATTCAAGTAAACCGTTGCCAACTCAAACACCCAAGGACAAGCGAAGGGCATCCAACAGTGCCAATATCAATCCTAAGAGCCGATCAACCTCAGGGCCCAGCACACCCAATCCTTTTTCTCAATATGAAGAGTATGCGTTGAAGAGGGATGAAGGCCAGTTGGAGATGTAATCCTTGTTCCAATTTTATTAACTGACATGCTTCTTCAACTTATTCTTTATTAGGAAAGTCACAAGTGGCTCGAGACACCCTCAGTTTTGAGATGTTGAAGTTTGAACGACAGGTCAACAACGATAATAAGGGGGTCGAGTTGGAGGAAAGGAAATTCAACCACTCAATTGAACTTGAGGAGAAGAAGTGGGAACATGGAGTTAAATTAGAGGAAAAGAAGTGGGATCAAGGAATAAAATTAGACGAGAGGAAATTAGACTGGGAAAGGGAGGAGAAGGATAAGGACAGAAGGTTTGAGATGGCCAAGATGGAACGTTTGGCTTGTCAGGAGCACATCGGTAAGAAGTATGACCTGGTGACTCAGTGTGTAGCTCATGGGAAGAGTACAGAAGAGATTGAACGCTTGGCAAATTTATTCAAATAGTCCACCTTTTTTGGCGTTGTTCGCACCCAACAAATCATTTGAAACATTGCATGTTACACGTTAGAAAGAAAATAAAAAAAAGCAAACTATCGATTATATTTCAAAGAGTTATCTAAAATAGCATCCATATCTCTAATAGTCCAGTTGCTTTTATTTGGATTATTAATATAGTGACCATCTCTAATAAGCTGAATGGCTTTTTGGGTTTTCTTGGGCAGTTGGCAAGATAACCCCATTCGTGTATGTGAAGAGTTGGGAGCAGTTTTTGAGGGAAGAGTCAGGTGAGAATAAGAAGTGGCTTTCCATGCACACTCAACTATACCATCAAATCCTGCAAAGTTGATGCCACAAGAATCGTCTGGAAACACAAATTCACCTCCAGTGACTTGAAGATTATTCTCAACTAGCTTCCCAGTGTGTTTCTCAATGGGAATCCATAGGACAAAGCTGAAGGGTGAAGAATCGGTGTCTTGGTGTGGCGTGTTTGCAAACTGGCCAAGGGTAAACGACAGGTGTGAGGTGAATCCTTTGCGGTGGGCTGAATATTGGGGAGCTAGTCCAGGGGCTTTGAGTCGAATGTGTTGTTTCTGGACCTCACGGAATAGGGGTTTGGATACAGATCGGAAGCACCGGCCAAGAAACTTATCTATTTGTGGAACATCCTTTTGAAGCGCTTCATAACCATGTCGATCTGTAGCAACTTTGGAAGAAATGCCTGTTATACCAATTTGGGATTGTGCCTCGTAACCTTTTCGCCATCCCAGACTGTACATTTCACCTGAGTATGCTGGTCCGTTGGATTTATTGGAATTTTGGAATTTGGCCTGCTGGATGAGATGTTGGCTGAGATTTTGGTATTGTTCTTTGAGTTTTGCATCCATGGTTGAGAATGGTCGGAACTTTACCACAGCAATAACGTTCTTACGAGCTCCATCGGCCCAGCAGATAAAGGACTTGTTGAAGAATCGGATGTTGGCATTTGGATTGGGGTTGGAGATGTGGACTGGGATATGGGACTGGCCAGCAAGATGTACATTGGCCCTTTGACGGCGATGAGATCGAGTGGCGGCTTTGTACTTTTTCCGCTTCCTTTGATTTTTACTGAGATGTGATTGCGGAGCCAGACAAGAACCTTCTGCTTCATTGAACCCTTTGCTTCCACGTATATCTTGTTCTCGATAGTGATCACATCGGCGATAGATTTGACAAATTACGCAACACTTTGATTCCATCTGAGACATGTTAGGAGGCACGTTGGGATTGGGATTGGAGTGTTCGTTGCATGTAGGTGGGCGAGGTTGACGGCTGAGTTTGACTTTCTTCAAGGATAAATTGGATGATTCTGAGTCCTTGTCACTACTTTCATTGTCAGTAGAGCCAGCATCTGAGGAGGGGCTATCTGAATCCAAATTGTACGTCGAAACGGAAGGTGACGGCGGCTCCTCGTGGTGAGAATCATCCCCTCCTTGCTCCTCACTAATGTGCTGTGACTGTTCTAGATCAAGAGGAATAGCACACCACCAATGGACGTTACAGTTCGTACTTGATCTTTGAACAGTCAGCGGCACATCAGCTTGGATTGGGGAGGGGGTGGGCCAGGACGCCACTCTTATGTGTTGATTACAGCTGACTTTGCCACGAATGTTGGTTGTATCCTCTTCGGCAATTTCTGAATTACTGTATGTGATATTATTAGTCTTACATGAATTGGCCCCACAGATTACAGCAAGGGTGTTATCCGGCCGCTCAGCAGTCATATTGGCCGAGATAAGGGTATCAAGCCAGCCTGTGGTGATAGTGTTTGACTTGAAAGCCTCCCTCTTGAGCAGCCTAAGAAAGAATTGGCACAAGATCAAGGGATCAGCGCTGTGACACAAATTGCTGTGAAAGTGAGGGATCAACTTACTTGATCACATATTCGACGGTTATTCGGAAATCACGGTGAATGGACAACTCTTTAAGCGCTACGATCATGGCCTTCCAACTTTCGCTACGATCAGCACCGTACGCCAAAACATGACCAAACTGTTCAAGAGGATCAAGTTCTAGGAAGTAGAAATGATCAATTGAACCTTCATAAAGAAACTCGGTCGTGCCGACCGAGACATAACCTACTAGCTTAGCAAGTCTGACAGCTGCAAAACGATCGATTGAAGCTTCATAAAGAGTCTTGGTCGTGCCGACAAAGACATAACCTACTAGCTTAGCAAGTCTGACAGCTGCTTTGTCCATCTTTTCAAAAGTTTCTGGGCGAGCAATGGTCATGGGAGCCGCCTCGATAATCTCCTGGTGACAACGATGAACAGAGCAGTCACGTCCGAAACGACTGATCGCATTACCGTACTGATCGGCCAAGACCTGGAACTCTAAATGACGAGCGGAACCGGCGAGCTTCATGATGAAAATGGGTGATTCCGCCATCCTCAAGCCGACCTCGACATCGGTCACGCAAGCTTTATGGTAGACTTCGTCGGCGACAGTGAGATAACCCTGGGCAGAGGTCTCGGTTTCCGAGAGTGATGAGCCGGACCAAGCCATCGTGCGAACTTGAGCGGATTGGGCAACAATTGCCGAAGAGATCTTGTCACCTAAGGATCGCATTGCTGAGCCAGGAGGACTGATACAATAGATGTTTCGTTTCGAAGCTGCCAAAGCGTCCGGCAGTCTTGGATGCTCAGATGCATGTCCCCTGAGTCATGAAAGTTAGCGAACAAATAAGAATCGGAAAGAAGCGAGCAATGAAAGCAAGCAATGAAAGGAGTACCCACCATCCGGCCCAAACCGCATGGACACCCGCACGTTCCGCAAAGTCAACGATAACATCATCGTTCGCATAGAAAGATGCTGACTTGCTGCGTCCGCGCTTCTTAGGTCGGTCATCTGCCACCGGCTTCGTCTGTGTTTGATCTCGCTTCGTGTGATCATCCTTGGGCTTATTGCCCATCGGCAAATCCGGGTCGGGCTGGTTATTCATCCAGACTGTTAAGGAAGAGTTAGTTGAAAAAGAATGTTAAAGAGCGCTTGATTACTGAGAAAGGAACGAATTCGTTTTCTGTTTTGTTTTGGAAAGAGGATTAGAAACAAACAGAGGTCATGGATGATTAAGTTGGCAAAGGCAAATAACAGGGTCGAGATCCCGGCGGGGTGTTGCTTGAAGCCGTGCAGCTGACCAAACGAGTCGGAGGTTCCGTTGGACATTGATTCAATGGAAGCGGTCAGAAAAGTGTTAACAATATTTTTTTTGGCACCATGGATGACTTTGAAGTCATCCATGGTGCCAAAAACGATCCCCTCACGATGGTTGCCAGGTTTGAATGTGTCCTGACAATCGGTCTGGGCTATTTCAGCCACATCAGTCAGCTTGGCGATGCTGCCTTTCAAGTCTGGCCAGACTGGCCCAGCTTCAGCTACAACAAAAAGGAACCAAGACATCAGTCCAAGAATGAAAAGGGGGATAAAACAGAGTAACATCCATACTTACTTAGGTCCAAGGGAGTGAGTAACATATTGTTGTCAGCAAATTTTCCGAGAGCCAAAGAGGGTGGAGGATGGGTCGAGTGGCTTACCTGGCATTTGCTCAGCCACAAAGCACATGAGAAAAAGATAAATTGATACAGGGTTTCATGCACCACATGTTGAGCTGGTGGAAGAATAAATAGATTGGTTGTACTGTTTGATTGTTTCTTCCAGGGCTGAATACATGATGTTTTCAGGGACTGTTCCCCCCCCCAAAAAAAAACCAAAAGAGTCAGGGCTCATAATCACTCATGAGTATGAATTAAAGATCAAATTGTGCTCACAAATTAGTTTTGAGAAAACCAACCATCTGTAGAGATGTGCGTGCTTACTTAGGCAAGAAAATGTATTTTCCTCCAACACTAAACACCAAAAAGGCACCAGTACGTGTAATAAACTTGTTGATTTTATTGGCATTCAAGAAGAGAAGAGAAAAAATATTGGTAATGAAGCAGAGCAATCAAGAAAAATTGGCACTGCAAGGACCCAAAATCAAATGCAAGCGTCAGAAAGCTGGATGTGTATTGTTCTGCAAGTCAATGTTGAATTTGATTCACCTTAGTTGAAGAGTGCAAGCGTTATGGGGCGTAACAGTCCTCGTAATCCATCGTTACTAGATTCAACGTTTTCCAACAAGGCCGGGGCTGCTTCTGGTTCCTCCTCATTGTAAAGTTCATGCCACTGATCCTTGAGGTCAGCTAGAAGATTATGCAGAACAATGCAGGTGATGATCCACTTGACCGTTGCCTTCATCTCACGAGGGTTCCTGATTTGTGATCGAATTTCTCGCAAACTGGCAAATCGACCCTTTAGAATACCAATGGCATGTTCAATCCGTACTCTTGATTGGGCTAGATGGTAATTGAAATCCACATTCTCAGGTATAAGTAAGTCAGAACCTTTGTAGGCTGGAACAGTATGTTGATCACTTGAATAAGCAGAGTCGGCCAGGAGGAATTGGTGTTGGTCAAAGAATTGTTCTGGATTTTGAGCAAGCTTCATATTAGAGAAGACGTAACAATCGTGACAGGATCCTGGGTAGCCTGCAAGGTACGATATGAACTTTTTGTTTATGTCACAAACAAGAGTGACCGAAATAGAGTAACTGTTTTGAAAGCAAACAACACATCAGCTCAGAATTGGTAAAATAGTGGAACCAATGCAAACGATCCAACCGTTTTTTTCGATCCCAGTAGTGGTTACCGTCCACCGGAGGCTTTTGACTCAGTGGAATGGTTGTTCCATCAACAAAGCCAACACATCCAGGGAAGCCTTCATCTTGCATGACCTGAGATGATTCCATACGTTCTTCTTGAGTCGGCCATGATACCAAGTGCGAGCGCATTTGATAAAGAATCTTGATCACCCGACATGTGTAAAGGTTGATTGTTCCATAGCCAACTTGGAAGAGATTCTTGAGTCTGAAAACCGCAGCACCGTTTCCGTTTGATCCAAGACGGCACATAGCAATAGCGAGTTGGACTGATGGCTCTCGTTGAGGATTCTGAGAGGAGTTGTGAAAGATTGGATTTGACTCAATCAGTTGAAGAAGATTGAGGAAACATTGGAACGACATTCGAAAAAGCTGGAGGAAGCATGATTGAGGAAGTTCTTGAATGATTGAAAGGTCATATCGAGGATGGAATCGTGTAGTTGTGCCTCTGGCATTGAGGTATCGTTTCTGGAGTTTTGATCGACAATAACGGTAGAAATCTTCAAGACCTGAGTCTTCGTTATCTGAGTCGAAAATCAATACTGTTGCAGCAGAGTTGGCCGCTTGAAATAGTTGCTTGTGTTGAGAGGGTGCTTGTCGCATGATTGGTTGAGGTGAGGTGTGATGTTTGCTTGGTTTGACAAGAGGAAATGGATTGAAAGGTGCAGCGTGAGCTGATGAGAGATGTGATTTAATTGGGTTATTTTGGAAATGAAGGATTTGGATGGAAAACCAGGGTTTTTCATTTTCAAAATCCGTTTGGTTTTTAGCTACCCCTTTTTGAAAACCCGTCGATTAGAAATTGTGGATTTGGCAATTTCTAATCAACGGGTTTTAATGGTGGATTTCGTCATATTTGATACCCCCTAATGTCCAGCTTTAATATTCTGGTTTATCCTTTTTGTTTTTAATTTCTGGGGAATCCTCACCATTTATGGATCCCAATGAAATATTCATTACCTGAACCTTCTGAAGCCTCAAAATACAAATGATCATTTTTGCAAATATTTGAATACAATTGCATGATGCAATTTGTTAGCTTAGATAGTGATAATAAATTCAATTCTACCTGTTATACCTCTCAATTCATTTCCATGGAGTGGCAGTTTCTACTAGATTCTTATTTGTGGATTTTACTGACTTTGCAATGAAAGAACCATTTATCATTCATTTTATTTTGTGATTGGAAACCATAATCAGTTGCCAAAGCATGTGTAGGTTGGTGTAAACATTAATCCTACTAGAGGCATTATGACAGTCAGTCTGGAAATATTTAACATCTTAATCTTCTTGTAAGTGTGATAATTATGTGACTATCACCAGTGAGAGACAACAAGACTACCAATCATCTCTCATTTTTCTTGGGACATTAATATGTTGGACATTACACATATTCCATCCCAACATACTTTCCATGGCTCAAATCAGGATAAATGGGTATCCTCAAGGGCCCTGGGGAGCTTCCAAGCTTAATGTGTTTGTTGGCAATCCACAATCTTTACTATTAAATCTTGAAGAGACTTCTTGAACAAAAAAATATTGCATTATTATTGGGTTCATTCCACAGCTAGTGGTAGGATCATCATTCCATTATAATTTTGTAGGGTGATATGAAAATAAAGGTTTCTTCTAATTTTTATGAGGCTAATCTTTGGTCTAATGAAATTAAAGTTAAATTTACTGCAGTTGGGGTTTTTGTGACTTTGTGGCCACCAGATAGACTCCAAATGATTTACAATGGTTTTGTTGTGAAGCGTTATTTTATTTTTGATTGGATGAAATTCCAAGTGAAAATTTCCATAATCCATTGTATGAGGCAGCTAAAATAGTACTTAAAAGTTATTTTGAAGTGAATCAAAATAGACATGAGAGATAGTGCTAGTGTGAACTTCTTGGGAGGTTTAAATTGAGATTTTCAATTGCCTATTTTTATTTGAAGGCAAAAATACGATCCCACACCTGGATGTGTGTCCCAGTTTCAACTTTCAAATTAGACTGACTACATTGAATTTTATTTTTAGAAACCTTCTAAATTAAATTTCTAAATGTGCAATGTGACCCTAATATTGATGAAGGAATATTTTGTTGCATTGGTGCTATCTGATAATATATTTGGTAAGCATGAGTTTAAACTTTCACAGAATTAGAGGCACACTTTTCATAGATGCTTGTGGATTGTACATTTTTTAGGCTCCTGCTGCTAGTTTGCCTTGCACGTTCAATAATTACAAATAATCTGATGAAGGCAAAACTTGATAATATGACTGTATTTTGAACCTGGTGAATATAGAGGGAATATGGTATTGTTGGAGGATAATACAATATTGGCTTTAAATCAAATCAATAATGGATATAAAAACACCATTGTCATCAACTCAAGGTTTCGAAATAGACCACCAGGATGGTCTAAGGACTGTTTGAATTCTCAACAGTGCAAGGTGGGTCTCTCTATTTATACTTTGCAATAACATCCCTCTGAATAATGTTGTTGACTTGAATTTGATTATCAAGATTTATTTAATTTCCAGTTTAATCACATGTTAAATATATACCACATGGAAGCTAATGTATAGGTACATAACTTTGCAATAGACATATCTTAGTTAAAGATTCTAAGGAGGTCATGTTAGCCATGTTGTGAAGAATATTTTCAAAACCTGGAGTTTCACTTGATCAAGCTACTTGCTTTTTTTTTGGATTGTGACGCTTGTGCATATTAGAAATTCGGCTTTCAAGTTGTTGGAAGTGGTGGTGGTGGATCTCCTGGGGTGATGGATGCCTTTTATAAATATGACTGGCTTATTTCAGAGTTCTATGGTCAAGCTCTCCAGAACTGGAGTAATTGATCAACCATGGCCAAATATATTTTTCATCAAAGCTCAAAATATAGTTCCGACTTAAAAATTGTGAGTTTTTTGAATTTTGATATGAGCCATCATTGATTAAACATTGGTTGTAATCAAAAAATTTATTGCCTCAGAAATTTCTATAAAAACAATTCAATCTTTTGAAACGTTTTTGAACACTCCTCTGATATATCATTATATATTGGTGATACATAATATATAGGCATGGAGATACCATTGGTGCACACCAAGGATACATAGCAGATAGAGGTGGGATACATCTGGGATATAGAGAAGTCAACTCCATGGAGGTTCCACCTTTTTTTTCCTGGTGAGCTGTTAAAAAAATGGATGTCTGTTTCCTTGACAGTGGTGCAAGCCACCATATTTTCAACAATTGATCAGCCTTCACAGATTACAGGATTCATTCATCTCAAATCACATTAGCGGATGGAAATCACCTTGAGTCCATTGGTGAGGGCTTTTTAATTCTTGTGGCTAACAATGGGTCACACCTCAAACTCAAAGCTCTGCATGTACACAGTATAGCAGGCATTCTTATTAGCTTTGTTCAATTATTCAAAAACCAATGTGACATAGTTAGAACTGGACCATCCTCAATTGATCTATTTCAAAAGGTTTTGGAAATTCTTTCAGCAGCAGTGATTGGTGGTGTCTGCAAAATTAAGCTCACTCCAGGTTCTCAAGGTCAGTCAACCAATAGCATGGCCAACATTTCAACATCAACTGAAATCAATACTCTCCACAGATCAGCAGGACACCCAAACCTCAAGGCTTTAAAGAAAATTTTCCCAGGGATTCATGCATCAAAAATCAACTGCAAATCTTGCTCCCTTTCCAAGTTTCATAGACTTCTGTTTCCAGGATCTTTACCTGACGCTAGATGACCACTTGGGTAAATCTACATGGACCTCAGTGGTAGGATAAATCCTCAATCATTTTGTGGCAAATAATACTATTTCAAAATCACCAATTATTATACTTGCTATCTTCATTTATATCTCCTTTCAAAGGAACAAAAAAAATCATTCTTCTTGAAATACTATAATGAAGTTACAAACCACCATTCCACAAAAATCAAAACTTTTGATGGAGGAGGTGAGTTCAACTCTACTGAATTCACCAAATTTCTCACAAGCAAGTGATTCAACGTTCAAGCCACAGCTCCCTATATCCCACAACAAAACTCAGTTTCTGAACAAGGCAGAAGGTCAACATCTGAGAAAGCTTGGTGCCCATTAAAACAGGCCAAGATTCCGTCCAAGTATTGGGGGGAAGCAGTCACCACGACTGTTCTACTTGAAAACATCACTCCAATGTGTAAACTCAAATGGGAGACTCCATACTTCAAATGGTTTGGTACCTTGTTTGGCACCAATCAGCTCAAACCGTTTGGATTTACAGATTTTTTCAACATCCAAAAGCAACTATGTGATGGTAAATTTGGTGATACCTCAAAGAAAGGAATATTTGTTGGATATCAACTAGGAATGCACAACTGGGGTATTCTCCTTCCAGGAGGCAAAGTAGATTGATCTCATGATGTATTTTTTGTTGAAACAGACTTCCCAGGAGTCTCTACATTCTCTCCAGCTGATCCCCCAACACTACCAGATTTTGAGGAACATTTTTACTCTTCATTTCTGTTATCAAACCAATCACCATCAATCTCCAACGTTCTAACCTGGAGATCAGCAGAAGACAAGTTTGATCTTGATTCTCATCTGATTGATTCCAACTCCTTCTTTGCAAATCCTGAATCATTCTCTCAAAAACAAAAACATGTCTTCTCAGTTCTCTGTATCCTCTGCACCTACCAATTCTTTGGTAAAAAAACCCTGGCTTTGATGTACTTCTGACATCCAATGTTGTGCCCAAAGACATCAGCTGTGCCATTGATCCATCAAACATAATTCACTCCAAAAGGAGAGGAAATTTGGTTGTAGCTCTTTCAGCTACCAACATTCCTAGATAAGCTATGTTATTGTCTGATTCATCTTTTTAGTCTCTGGCTGTTGACTCTGAGCTTGCAGCTATGAAAGATCTCAAATTCTGGACCATTGAGGTAATTCTGGGTGACAATTCACTTCTTGGCACTGTCTGGGTTTTTTGAAAGAAGAAATATTCTGAAGGAATCATTGTCAAGTTCAAGGCAAGGTTTTGTTCCCAAGGATCTCAACAAACATTGGGCTATGGCTTCACCTACACACCAACAGGAAGATCAGCCAGTCTACGGGTGGCATTGATTGTTGGATTATCTTGCGGCTATGATGTCCACCAAATGGATCCTAAGCTAAAAATCTCAAGGAGTTGGTTTATCTATGTTGTGGTGTGCTAAATGTGTTCAAGTATCAAAAGTACATAAAAGCATAGTGTTATATCAAGAAGGAGGGATATTACTAGTTTTTTTTATGGAAAAATTGGATTCTGCCGGGTATTTAACCCATAGCCACTCTCTGAACAACCACAGGGCCAGCTGCACTTAGACAAAACCCAGTCAGGATAAAATCAGTTTTGTTTAAACTATAAGTACATAGTTAGAGTTTAATGCATAGTCACACATAAGTACATAGTTAGAGTTTAATGTATAGTCACCCAGAGTCACATGTATAGTCACACGTAGAGTCACATGTATAGTCACATGATTCATCACATGCTTGTCTAGGACTCACCAGCTAAAATGCCTCATATTTTTACTCACCAGCTAAAATGCCTCATATTTTACTATATAAAGGGGAGGTTGTTCCCCCAAGAAGGAAAGTCATGCCAGTTTTTGGGAAGTAATTCTATTTCGTAGTTGCACAAAAAACTCATAGCATCCAGTAGTGATCTCAATCAAGGTTGCCCCTTTTTGGTGTGCTCTTAAGAAAAAGCAAAAAGTGTTTTCATCACTTTGCTCTCTTAGCTGAAGGTTAAGAAAGAAGGCAATACAACTTCAATAGTTCACATTGATTTCATCATCCATCCCAGAAATATACATATCTTTGCTTTGCTAACAAATATCTGATCTAAGCCTGATCAAGAGATTGCTACATATAGTATTCTCCATGATAAGTTTACACCACAACAATAAATAAATTTTTGTTGTAAGAATTCTGTGTAGTATAATAGAGGGGAAGGTCTTTCAATCCACCCGTAACATTAGTATTACTTAGTTGGAATATCCTATTGTTATTTCCCCCTTACAGAACTGCCATCCGTCCCAAAGGAGTTCTCACAACGTCTGCCACCAGGCCTTACTGTAATGCAAGGTCATTTTCTGAAACTGCAGAAGGCAATATATGGCCTCAAAAAAGCACCCCGCGTGTGGTATTCTGAACTCAAGTCGTTCTTTGACTCAATTAATTTCAAACCATCCCCAGAAGATCCCTGTATATTCACCTCTCAAAATTGGGAATGGGAATTTTTTTTACATGTCTATGTTGACAACATGATTATCATAAGCAGTGAAGTCACCAAGTTCAAGAGTCTCATCTCTGAAAAATTTAGAATGGAAGATCTTGGCAAGGCACAACACATTCTGGGTATCAAACTCACTTTCTCCTCCAAATTGAACATTCTACTCAGTCAAGAAAGCTACACCAAATCAATTCTTTACAACTATGAAATGGCTAACTGTTTTACAACGTCAAAACCAATGATTCCCAGCACTTTCTTAACAAAGAGTTCTGATGCAGATCACTCATATTTTCTTCAGTTAAACGTCAAATACTGCGAGGCACTTGGATTAATCAATTACCTCTCTGTCTCAACCAGGCCGTATATTTCCTTCATGGTTTATTGGTTGTCTCAAAAACTTGAAAAACAGGGCATCAGTCACTGGAAGTGGTTCAACATTTTCTGCAATACCTGGTAGGCACCAAAAACCATGGCATTCTCCTCACCAGAAGTGGTGAATTTACTCATTTAGCAGTGTACACTGATGCAGACTTTGCTAACTGCAACATTGATTTATAATCTTATCCAGGATATGTAACTCTTCTTGGAGGAAATCTTCTATCTTGGTGTTCAAAGAAGCAACAAAAGGTTTCCACATCAACAACTGAAGCGGAATATTGCACTCTTTTTGAAGGTGTCCAAGAATCTGTCTGGCTCAAGTATCTCTTCAACAGTCTCAACATCAAACTTGACAGAAAATTTGAAATCTATGTTGATGACAAAAGTGCAATAGATTTTTCAACCAACCCAATATTCCAACAACATTGTGGTATTCCAATTCCTGCTTCAAGTATCATTCAGCTTGTTATTCTTTCATCTATGACCAGAAGCTATAATATTAGCAATATGATTGCATGTTTGGAATCTAGGGTAGATTTAATCTATAGTCACTCATTTATTTTTGAAAGTTTTCATGGCTAAATCAAAATATATATATTTAAAAAGAATGATAGTGAATCATAAGTACATAGTATATATATAGAAGTAGTATATAGTTTAGTATCTGGTCACAAGACAATGCACATGCTCTGTGGCACAGCCTGATTACATAACATCACCAGCAGAATAGCTCACTTTATGCACTCCCTGCATGAATCAGTGCAAGATTAGGTAACATCACTAGCATAAATAGCTCAATTTATGCACTCCATGCATAAAGGCAGTTTACAAGAAACCCCACCAGAATAAATAAGGGATAGAGAGATATAGCAATCATCCCACTCCCCGCCATCCAGCTAGGAGACTAAATAAAATCACCCATCCATATAGTATTGTGATCTTGATCAGGTGACCCACAACAAAATCTTTCATATCAGTTTAAAATACACAAAATAAATAAAGGAGGAAAAATTGTGCTCTTTTAACTAAAGGTTAAGGAAGAGGGTACAACACTTTGAATATTTCACATTATACCAAAAACATCCTTCTACTCATTTTCTGAGACTGCATCTAAAAAGGAAAATAAATAAATTTTACAAATATAAATACTGTTCCCCATCAAGTCCAAAAAACTTGTATTCCATTTACCAAAATTTTTTGTAACATTCAAAACCACTGTCTACTTCACTGATCACTTCAACAAGCTCATTGCTGATTATTTGTAGTTGAAATTAGATCTTTGTCTGATAAGAGACCACTACATAAATAGTTCTCTTGAAAGAAAATAAAAAGAAAGATATCAGACACAACTATCAAGAAACTGTACTCTACTCCACTAATTGTGGCGTGTACAGTAAGGAATAAAAAGATTTACACTTTAAAAAGTGTAATAAATATAACAATATTACTTTGGTGTTTTAATAAAAACACTAATTATAAAAGATAACAGGTTACTACCCTGCTGCCAGACTTCTTTCATGGGAATTGATATCCTCAGAAGGGCTAACCAGACTTTAACACGGTTCTTCCAATTAAATCAAGGGGTTTTAATTTAATTGGGGGGGATTTGAAGAACTCTAACTATAAGAGATAGTTATAAGTAAAAAAGGCCATTCCTCCTAACTTACAGGAGAAGGTGAGCGCCTTGGTACCTTATAATAAGTAATCTAATTATGGTTAAAGTTGATGGGGGGAGGATGTCTTCAATTTGGTGAAGAAACCTCCTCGTTAAATAATAATTATATTTGGATTAATCCTTCTGCAATTCATTTGACAGTGGGGATTGGGGTAAATTTGGAAGGTGAATCTGATCAGCCTTTTCGTGGTAAGAAGTGAAACATGGTGTCATTTTTAATTAAAATGATGCCATAGTTATTTCACATTAATTAAAATAATTTAATGTTTATTTCACTTAATTCAAACTAAATAATTATTAAATACATGTACATATAAATTCCTTTGGGGTTAGTGCTTTAAAAAGCGCTTGCTCTGGAGAGCCAACCAGGTGGGAATTTATTTTTAAGTTTTTATTGCATATTTAACATATCTTACATAAAGATTTACCTTAATTTATGTGTAATTTTATACTATAAATTACTGTGCGTTGATCTTGGATTTTCCAGGATTTTCAAGAAGAAAACTATACCAATAAATGGTTCTTTACCCATTTATTGCATGTTTGAAAATTAATTTTCCAAAGATTTTCATTAATTAAATTATAACTTATTTTTGGTAAAAAATAGGATAATTTATATGAAGCATTTTTATTGAATTTGGTCATGAGTGTGGCTTGAACTCAGGTCCTTCTGTTTAGATCAGTTATCTATAAGCTAGTCTTTATCTGTTAGACTATTATACAATTTGATAAAATGTTGAAGTCTAATTTCCGTTTTTTTGAAAATGTTAATGTAAATAAAAGATAATAAAAAATGAAGAATAATTATAATTATTCAAGCTTGCAGTTTCAAGTATTACATGTTACATACTACATGTAACATCTTGGTGGCTGAAAACAACAATAAATAAATAAAAATTGTTAACTCTTGTAGTAAATAGAGGGGCAGGTCTTTCAAACCACCCTTAACAGTTGTAATAGATTCACACATACCTGAAATACTATAACTGTTATTTCCTCCTCACAGAACTCCATCCCAAAAGGAGTTCTCACAATTTTCAAAGCACATTGAAATCATTTATCACTGGCTTTGAGAAGTCCACAACAATGGTCTAATTCACATCAAATACATACCAACTCAAAAGCTGAAAGCCAACATTTTCACCAAAGCACTAGGAAGATTGAAGCATAATGCAGTCATCACCAACCTCAAGATCCAACAGCCATGAGAGAGGGGTATTGAGGCACATCGAATCACTTCATTGATGGATAGGGACATGGGGAGCACTCAGGGGAAAGGGGGAGGGGTTGGAGGGCTGGAGGTGGCCCTTTTTATTTATCAATCTGTTGATTAAAAAATCATCCAAAAGAAAGTGTTCATGTATTTTATAGGATTTTATCTAGAAACTATACCTATTCTATGTGGTTCACTGGAAAAGGTATGCCTTAGTTAGTGTCTCAACAAGAAACCAGAGGTTACTTGGACCACCAGAAGACAAACACATCATTATTTTTTAGCAAAGCATTCTGCATTTTGACAGAAGATACTTTCACCAAATGATATCTAGTGTCCCACATGTTGGAGTTATCAGCAACTGCACCACAGAAGATTTCTCAACTGAAGCACGTCCTGAGCGCAAGAGGAGTAGAATGTAGTGTTCTGAGTGTGAACACTCCAATTGAAGATTTAAGTTCTGAAATTATTCATCCCATTGGAAATGAATCACATAAAGAAGAACCAACTTGAACCAACAACATCAACAACTCAATGAAACCACACACCACGACAACTTCCCTCCAATAAACTCCCAATTCAAGGCCATCAATTCTTGGATCTCCAAATATTATTGAAGAATCACAGTAGTGTAATTATTAAGGTATCAATCTTACTTTAATCAAGAACTCTACTTTGTTATTCATAATATTGACTCCCTTTTTTGTAATTATTAAGTTGTTCAATCCGTGTTACAGAGTGCAATTCAATCTTTCATCACTTCTATCTAAATAAGGAGGACACGACACCTAAAATTCTCACATGGTAGCGAGAGGCACCTCCTGATAGAGCTCACAACTTTTGTTATCAACATGAATCAACCTTTATCATATGCAAACTTGGGTGATCCTATGGAGAAACTGTTTTACGACACTCATTCTAAATATTGTCTTTTAGCAAACATCAACTTCATCAATAATCTCAAAACAACAACGATGGATCTCCCCAGCTCGTATGGATCCGTTAGGGCGACTCACAGCGGTAGTTTTAATCTAAATGGTCAAATTATTCAACCAGTTTACTATTCACCAGACGTTACAAATAACTTGATTTCAGCGGCTCAACTTGAAGATCACGGTCTTCAAATAGTTCACGCAAATGGAGTGATTCAGGTTCGAAAAGTCAAAAAGATAATATGGCGGTTTCGTCAGGATAACGGCTCGTTTGTAGGTTTTCAACCAATCAGCAAGCACTCGGATCAACTGCACTACGCCAAGGAGGATGATATTGACTGGCATGTTCTTTTGGGCCATCCATCCGATATTTATCTACAACGATTTCTTCAGCTAAACAATATCGAATCCAGCTCTTATCTAAATCTTTCGAGCAGTTGTGAAGTCTGCAAACAATGTAAGCTAAAGCAAAGGCCTCACAAAAACCCTCTGCCATCTGCGTCTCGACCGTTTGAAAAGCTGCATACCGACATTCTACAGATCTCCCCAAAAACAAAGTCTGGTTACAAGTATGTATTGGTGATTGTGGATGACTTTTCAAGATATAATCGTATTTGCTTCCTAAAACGTAAATCTCACACGGCCGACCGACTACTCAAGTACATTCGAGAAATTGAAGAGAAGACCGGCCGAGTTCCTGCTTATCTTCACTCCGATCGAGGAGGGGAATATACGTCGACTTACCTGCGATCGAAGCTTGCATCGCTTGGGATAACGGTTGAGCAAGGACCTGCTGATAGCCCACAAACAAACGGTCTAGCCGAACGATTCAATCAGACGCTGATACTCAAGATTCGGTGTCTATTAGCTCAGTCGTCAGTTCCAATATTGCTGTGGGATGAAGCTGCTCGATTTGCTTCCATGTTGATAAATCACCTACCCTCAAAATCGTTACAGTGGAACTGTCCTATCAAAGTTCTTCAAGAAAATAACTTGCTGATCGAACCAAAGAGAGACTTTACCTGTACTCTTCCGTTTGGATTGAAAGTACAGGTTTATCGGCGGAACGACGCGGTACCAGTCTCGGACAAGAGAACCTATTCGTTTCTGGGTTATGAACCCTTTTCAGATTCGGCTCGGTTTCTAGATATCAGATCTCAGAAGATTATGTTGAGCCGAGACTATTCGTTCTCTGGATCAAATTTTCAATACAACGACCCCAAGGCACTCACAAAATCAGTTGAAGCATTACCAACAATCATATCTACTGATCTACCGATCAGAAGAAGGTCTTCTATGGCGAGCATTAGTATTGGAAAGATCAGAACGACCAGACCTAGCGATTCATCACCAAACAATCAAATATCTGATACTGAATTTCAACAAGCGACCAATCCTAACTCTAGTAACTCATCACCTCCACCTGACACTAGAACACATAAATATGTACCATATTTTGAGAAAGCTCCTAACGATATCAACTCAAGCATTGATCCCAGGAACATTCTACATTCAAACAGAAGATCAGCTAGAAATCCCACAAATGATTATTGTCACTATGAAGAACAGAAATTTGTAGATATTGATTCGATAAACTATATAAAGAAAATCATGGATCCATCGACTACTCTCATTAGAAACTCCTCCGTCAAAACCTTTCAATTTCAGCCAGCCTCAAAAGTGCCACAGTTGAGGAGGGGTGTTGAAGTTAGATCATCTGTAGCACAGTTGAGGAGGGGTGTTGGAGTTATCAGCAACTGCACCACAGAAGATTTCTCAACTGAAGCACGTCCTGAGCGCAAGAGGAGTAGAATGTAGTGTTCTGAGTGTGAACACTCCAATTGAAGATTTAAGTTCTGAAATTATTCATCCCATTGGAAATGAATCACATAAAGAAGAACCAACTTGAACCAACAACATCAACAACTCAATGAAACCACACACTACGACAACTTCCCTCCAATAAACTCCCAATTCAAGGCCATCAATTCTTGGATCTCCAAATATTATTGAAGAATCACAGTAGTGTAATTATTAAGGTATCAATCTTACTTTAATCAAGAACTCTACTTTGTTATTCATAATATTGACTCCCTTTTTTGTAATTATTAAGTTGTTCAATCCGTGTTACAGAGTGCAATTCAATCTTTCATCACTTCTATCTAAATAAGGAGGACACGACACCTAAAATTCTCACACCACAGGGATCCCACATCTGGTGTCCCAATGGTGAATAATTAGCTTTAGCAAGATAAGCAAGTGATCAACCAACTCCAGTGTATCATGGAGAGCCTTTATTAACAAGGGATCAAGACAATCAAGTGTATTACAGTTTGCATAGGATTACAGGAACAAATGATGATGCAGACAGGTTTTCATGAATGGATTGGAATGTGAAAAGGGATTTAGGAACAGATTATGGTGATGGCAGCAAGGAGGATAGGATTTCAACAAATAACAACAGAAGAAATAGAACTTGGTGCAAATGGCAAGATCTGTATAATTGTAGCAATAATGATGGGTATTAAAAGGACTTGACCAAGTAGGAGTGAGAATTGCACATTGAAAACTGTAATCAGCCTTCCAGGAAGGAACCAGTGGAATTGGAAGAGAAACTAAGCCAAGAGTAAAACAATGAAGTTGATAGGTTTGAGAAGATTATTTGGGTGGTATTGTTGAAGGGGTTGCTGATAAGAATATTTAGTATGAGCAGCTTGGTTACTTGGGTATTTTTCTCCCTGGTGCAAAAGTGGGACTGCTACACTAGCATTAGCTTTGGCATAGCTTAGTATGGTGTATCAAGCGCTTCTGGGCACAAACCCAAGTCCCGCTTGATGCTGCGCCAAGAGGGCTTGGGTATGTGCCCAGGGGGATTTACAGGCCAGCTCGTGCAGCCCCCTAATCTTGGCACATGCCCAAGTCCTGCTTGGCCAAACCCAAGCTGTGGGCCAATGACTTCATCCTCCAGAAGGCCACGACCACTCACCCATTAGTAATCTTTGTTTCTTTTCAAACAAATTTATGTATTCATTTTTTTTTTCTCATTGATTAATTTTTTTTCAATCATTATTTTTGATGGCCTGAGGCTAGGTAGGGTAGCTGGGTCTGATAGTAGGGAGGGTAGCAGTAGGGCTTTCCTGAAGGTGATTCTTGAGGTCAGCAAGGCTGGGAAAGCAGTGGCTAAGGGTAGAAAACACAACCAACCAATTAGATCAGTTGGTATAAGGTAGCATGTATGGGGGGTGGGGGGACTCACAGATAGAGGTAGGTCCTGAGGGTAGCAGGTAAGCAGGGTAGGTAGCCTGAGAGGATAAAAATAGGGCTTTAGTTAAACAACTCCCAGAAATTCGGGAGTTGTTTCTCCAATTCCCAGGAGTTGTTTAACCAAGGCCTAACAATAAAGATGCATTGGTCAGTAGAGGGTAGTATTGGCAGAGTGGGGCGGGGGAACTTAAACAGGGTTGGTTGGTGATGTGCATTTGAGGCTGGTTTGGCTCTGTAAAAATAGTAAACAAAAAGTGGAAGAAATAAATAAAAAAGCAAACTGATATTTTTTTAAAAAAGAAGAAAAAACCCTGAAGCTGAGCAGTGAACTGGGGATTAAAAAAACACTTATGTTGAGCAGGGTGTATGGTATGTATTCCCACAAATGCCCATAATTCTCAGGGTAGCTGAGGCCTAATGGTCAAGAATGACCATTAGGTGGTGGCTCACCTTTTTACCCTGGAATCAACTCCCACAAGTGGCATAATTTGAATGGCACCGCTAACAGCTGTTGTGTTCACTGTTGAAATTCTGGGTTAGCTTGTAATTCTCAAAGCTAACTAGTGGGGACTAAATCAGCCAATAGCTAACATTTAGCATAGTATAGAATCAGTTAACCCCTGACATTTAGTGTAGTGTAGTATGGATCTGATGGTGTTACACTGATGGAAACTTCAAAATCTGTTAGCTGCAAAAAAAATATGCTAGTGTAGCAGTGATTTTCCAGAGCTAATACCACAAAAAAAACTTGGTTGAGAAATTCATTGCTATGCTAACTGTTAGTTTAGCAGAGTGTAGCTTCAGCTAACACTACAACTTTTTTGGCAAACAAACAGGTCACTATGCTAACAGTTATCAGTGGCAAAATAGCATGGTGTAGTTGGCAGGTGGGATGAGTGTAGAATGAGGATATAATTTCCAAGGGACCAGGCTGAGGGTTTTAAATCTCAAGTGATCAGATAGGTGAATCTCAGTTTGGTTGAGGTTGAGATTCAGAATCTGGTATTTTTTATTAATTTGGAAGTTTTGTGGTAGCCAAACACTGCTTTTTGAATTCTGTTTGGATCTGGCCAAAATCCTAACTTTGCGCAAGAATCACTTGAGACACGAACCCTTATTATTGATTTAACCCTTATAACCCTGACCCGATCGATCATTCCGGCTTATCGGGTCCTGAAAGTTCCGATCGGGCCATTGGATATAACATGATCATGATAATCTAAAGTACAGCTTCTGCGTCTCATAATATAATTTATATGTGTACAATATATTGAGCTAAATAACGTTAAATTATTACATCACCGATTCACATAACAGTTCTGACGCGTTTCGTTTCGATCTCAAGGGTTCAATTATTGTTGTATTGTATGTAAAATATTTATTTAAATACCTTCGATATTCACCTAATATTAAACAACCTCTATCGGGTCATCCACTCGACCGAATTGGGAATTCAACCTCAACTTATAAAGCCTATCCTTCTTCCCCCACAACCCACAACCCACACCCCAAAACCACTAACGCCAACACATCGAAATCATGACTAGCCAGAAGCTCGACCCACCAATCTCATCAACCACCTCCTCCATCAGCCCCAATAGCTCAGCAAGTAATCAACCCATGTCCATCAACCAACTCAACACCCCAACCACTACTAATGGCTCCCAGGTCGGATCCACCAGATCAGCTACAGCCATGCAAACCTCCAACTCGATCGCTGGTACTAGCGTAGGAACCGGTACCTTTGGCGTCAAGGTAAATTTCTCCTCTCTCTCTCTCTCTCTCTCTCTCTTAATCCTCCTGCTACCTAATCGATCGTTAAATTATCATAACCCTTCTTTAGACCGGTTTGGCCCAAATGCTCAAGGGTGGTGTTATCATGGATGTCGTAAATGCTGAACAAGCTCGAATTGCCGAAGAAGCCGGCGCATGTGCTGTCATGGTAAATCGTTCAAATCTAATAATCTACCTCAAAACAAACAAACCTAAAACAATATACTTACTATACTCTACCCTCGCTTGAATTCATATGAAAGGCACTTGAGCGCGTACCATCTGACATCCGTCGAGATGGTGGAGTGGCCCGAATGTCTGACCCAGCCATGATCAAAGAGATCATCGATGCGGTCACAATCCCCGTCAGAATTCTCCTACTACTCTTCTCGATACTCACCCTTAAACTTACTCTCATCTCTTCTATCTAGGTCATGGCCAAAGCCCGAATCGGTCACTTTGTTGAAGCACGTATTCTACAAGCTATTGGAGTCGATTATATCGATGAATCAGAAGTCCTCACTCCAGCCGATCCTGAACATCACATCAACAAACACTCCTTCAAAGTTCCATTTGTCTGTGGAGCCAAGAACCTCGGAGAAGCCTTACGAAGAATCTCAGAAGGTGCCGCGATGATCCGAACCAAAGGTGAAGCCGGAACGGGAAACGTGATCGAAGTGAGTTTGATTTTTTCACACCCTTCTCTAGTCCTTGTTCGGTTTTTCTTCTTCTTCATTTTTCCCTGATTCGAGCATCTTTTCTTTTCACATAGGCGGTTCGACATGAACGAGCAGTCCTTGCCGATATCCGTAGAGCTTCAGTCATGTCTGAAGAAGAGCTGTACACCTTTGCCAAAGAACTATCTGCCCCTTACCATCTGCTCAAGGAAGTTGCACGGACCAAGCGTCTACCGGTTGTCAACTTTGCTGCAGGTGGAATCGCCACTCCGGCAGATGCTGCACTCATGATGCAACTAGGTTGCGATGGTGTATTCGTGTAAGTGGTTTAAAAAAAACCCAGTCTCGATCATTTTTCTGATGATTCCAATCATCCAGACGGACATACACTCACCTCTGATCTGATTGTCTTAGTGGCTCGGGTATCTTCAAATCTGACAACCCAGCCCTACTCGCCAAGGCGATCGTCCAAGCAACCACTCACCACAACAATCCACAGATGTTGGCAGAGATTTCAACTGGTCTTGGGCCGATGATGAAGGGTGAAGGTAACCTACAGAGTAAGGAGGTAGTTAAGATGTCTGCCAGAGGTTACTAGAGCATCACTCAACTTATTCAACGATTAAGTTGTTCAGGTTAATCTTGTTTATGATGATCTTTAACGAACTTGGTAATCGAACAGCCTTCATGCACACCCACATCATTGTTTATATTCATCCAAATTATCAAAATCCCTTTATCGGACCTGTACCCCGAGGAGCATCAAATATCTTCTAACCCATCACCACTCATTGAAATTCAAGTCTGACAACTTGGAATCACTCTTCCCAGTGTTCCTAGTCAAAGACATCATTACAACCTTGTAAGATCAGTAAGCAAACCTTGACCTGTTGCTTCATAGTTGCTATTCCCAAGCATCCATCAACTAGGAGCTCCATGTTGACTATTTGCCAAGCTGAGGGGGTTTTGATAACATGAGATTAGGAGCAGTCTCCTATGTATTTATGTCCTACTGATAAAAGCTGACGAACTATGTTAGGTTTAGAGGTGAAGATCCACCCGCTCTCTTCGGAGGATGTTCAGCCTCGAGATCCACTTGAGAAAAGGCAGCCACCTCTCCAAGTGATGATCCCCATTTGTCATTACGTTGTATGTAAATATGTGCCTGTTGGGGATCTGAGGAGGCGGGAAAAACTTGACGTCACAATGTGATGTATGCACATACATATTACCTGGTATAAAGGGTCGGTTTGACATCTATCCGGGTAAGAAAGTTTCCTAATTTAGCAGATTTTGAGTTGAGAGGGATAAGCTCAGAAGACGGGGCGAACAACTACTCTCCTTGAATCGCCACCTAAGTACTCCGGATACAGATTTGTCATGTTCATAATGACTAAAGCTCCCCACATGTGCTCGCTCCGGAATCAGTTGATCAACCAAACACCAACAGTCCTCAGAAGCTCGATCACCCAAGGCTTCAAACTATCCAAGCTCGGCAGACCAGCAAATGGTAATCGCTTTCTTCAAACTAACAACGTGTTCAATATCCAGAAGAGTCCCCCAAGGTTTCAATCAACCCGGCACTCAGTCCCAAGCCAATTATCATCGTTTAAAGTCTCAGGGATCAAATATAAGAGCTCACTCGGAATCTTACTGGCAATAGCCGGGTACCAACTGACCAAACCAGCCATCAAGCTCGACTCAGACCTGTCTCCCCAAGTAATCGAATACCATCACCAACGAAGCGAACCCGCGATTGAAAGCCTCTTGAGCGTTCAGAAACTTTCCTTCGGTACTCTAACTGGTATTTGTGCAGGCGTATTCGTCAAGAAAGGCCTCACCCTCTTGGCGTTCTTGTTCGGTGGTGGATTCGTTTTACTTCAAGTGTGTTGATATTCATCTATTGTTGTTCGTAACGATAAGAATAAAAAAAAACCATCTCTCTTTTTAATCCTTTTAACTTACGATAACTGACTGATAAACATAAAATAATTAAAACCAACAGTATTTACACTCAAGTTCATTGATCAAAGTAGATTGGAAGACGTGGGCCCACCGATATGAGTCTAGATTCTGGTCGAGCGAGCAAAAATCACCGTCGGGAGGACAGCCAGCAAAACCAATCGCCGCTAGATTTCTCGACTTCTTGACTAGCGATTTCCAGTATAGAAGCACTTTTACTATCGGCTTCTTCCTCGGTCTTAGAATTGGTTAAAGATCTTACAGACATCTATTTTTATCTAAAACAACAATTGTTATCCACATCCAAATTTATATCACCATTCCTCACTTTGCTTCAAGGTCCCAATGAACGATGGGCAAACTCATCCTGGAAGTTTATGTGTTAATTTAATCAGGTTTGGTAAGAATTATCCAGAAGAAGAAAAATGTGAGGTGGTAGTTGATGTAATAGTTTTAGTTGAGACTATGTATTCAAAGTGTATGTTTGTATGTGATCAATTCGGAGAGCCATCAAGTTTAAGAAAGATCAGGAAGCGTTGTGTTACTGGTAATACTAGAACACTTTTAAAAGATACAGGAAAACTTCAAGAAGCCTTAGATACAAATTGATTAACCAAGCGGTGGGATATTTTGATCCAAGGGCTAATTATGGTGTAGCAAGAGGACCCCGGAGAGTCCCTGTCAAGCCGGCTTATGCAAATCCTGAAAAATCCGGGTTTTGGATACCGGAGAGAACTCGGTTTTTCTTGGTCGGACCGGATTTAGATACGTCCTCCATTGCGAGGATTTTTTGCATCAAAATAAAAACACAAGTTTTGGATACGCTTCACATGGGGAGCATATTTTAGGTGAATAGATGAATAGATTGTGCATTGCTTAAAATGTTTTAGTGGAAAACTGATGATTTTCTATTACAACTCATCGTGCAGCCTTTTGAAAGGTTTGAATGTTATCTTCAATGTTTTTTATGTAAATTGGATTGCACATTGCCAAGATCAATGTGCGGAGTGCTGATGGCACCCAGATGCAGGCATCATTGGGGTCTGGCTGAGTGATGTTCATCCCTGTAGTCCTACGGAACAGGAAATGAAGGTTGTGTGTGTTGATGTGTGCAAATATTAAACGATCTTGAGCCGAGTCCTTATAACCCAATGCTGCTGGACTCTTGGCATTATAGTTGAAGAGCTGTACGTGAATATATGACAGCTTTGATCGGGTGGAGGATTCTTTTATATACTCGTGTTTTCCGTTGTTGAAGCAAAACAGGCCAAGTATTTTTCCAATAAACAAAACCTGTTTCAAAACTCAGGTGGTTAGCAAAGTGCAAGCAAGATATGTAAACAATGAAATTCTTGAACTTGCCCCTTTTTTGATGACTACAGCAAATTTCCCAGGCTCAAGCGGGTTCTCCTTGTCCACCTCGCTAGTGGCAAGGAAAGCATGTGCGTTGAAGTCAAGCGCAACCGAGCTGTTGTTGGTAATCCTATTTATGTCAAGCTGAGTTGGAATATTCCATCGATGCATGTGAGCCAGCGTATTATGTTTGGCATCTGCATCGCGTAAGCAGATTGCAACAATCTTGCTGCACCTCTTGGGGACTAGGTTGTTGGATGAACTATCTGGGTTTGAGTGATTTGGATTCCTGCATCGTTTGCGTTCGTTTCCATGGTGAAGTTGAATTTCACTGTCATGATCGTGACAGTGGCGAAGTAAGTTGTCCAGGTGCAATTGGTGAGTATTAGTGATCCACTTGAGAGAAGACTGGCGCTCGAAATTGAATACATCAATTATACTCATTGGGATTTGTGAGTTCAATGCTACATAGAGGATTTTTATCATATGTTTAAGTTAGATCAAATCGTTAAAAGCATTATCTAGGATACAAGTTTTCAATCTTGCCTTGTGGGTTAAGGAGATTCTCAATTGACACCCGACTGATTTGGGCCGTCTCGGTTTCCAACGATTGGTGAGTATCCTCATCAAATATGAGTTGGTGATCAAGGGTGCAACGATCTCCCGCAACCAATGCAGCTTCTTTCATGTCATCCTGTAGGTTGTCAGTTGATTGAACTTCAGTGTTGGCTTGCTGATACTGATACTGCTTTTTTTTTTCTTTTAAGTGTAATTTGGCCTATGTGTGAGGGCTACCAATATAGGAATACGGATAACTACAGACTAGCTAGGGAATATCCGGACCTAATTGTCCTTGCGCTTCTATTTGGGTGTAATATAAAGTGTAATTGCTTTTCAAATAAAGGGTGAGGAAATAGAGTAACAAAGATTTTGCCACGAGGAAATTTTCCTCTGGCCAAGTACAAGCTTTTATAATCTCTAGTAAGCTATAATAGAAAATGCTAGAATAACTAAAGGAAATTTAGAAGAGTCTTCTCAAAAGAGAAAGAAAAGCATAGAAAATTCTACCCTAATTTCATAGTTATAACTATAATCTAGAAACTTATGTATTTACAAATTCTAGTTTGTTACACTATGGCATTGCACACTATGATTCTAAGTAACATCCAAGAGTGAGAAAGAAAAAACACAGTTCAAAACCAAACACAACTACAATGATCGCTAATGCTATGAGAGAAGTCAATAGAATGATAACATGGAGAGAGAAAAGGAAAACAAAAGACAAAAAAGGAAGAAAGAAAAAACAAAGAAAATAACAGGTAAGAAGAAGAAAAGGAAAATGGTGATGTGTGGAGGGACAAATTTTGAATAAGGTGTCTGAAAAATGATCACAGTAACTGTTCCCGAAATTGTCCGGAGTCGATTAGGAACTGAGCAAGTGGTCTCTCAGCCTTCCGGTTGTGTAAAATGCCTTCTAGTTTTTTTGAGTTGAATCAAATCCTGAATCGTCGGAGTGATCTTCTGAGCTTCAAACGGTGAATTTTTGCAGCTGGGCAGAAATTCAACAAATGAATCACTGTCTCCTTGCTTCCACAGGCCTGGCATAAAGGGTCCAATCTCCTGTTGATGCGGAATAAGAAGTTATTCAATGTACAATGACCCGACCCTAGCTGATTGATCAGCGAGCTAAGAGAGATGTGCAGATCCGAGGGAGCTGCTTTCTTTTCAGATAGGTCTTGCAAAGCCATTCGCCTGATTTTAACCAGGTTGCCTTGGACCCTAAGGAGAGGGGTGGAGAGGGACTCCACCGCCTCTTTAGCCAGTTTGTCGGCCACCTTGTTACCCATGATATCCACGTGCCCTGGGCACCACACAAACTCAATCAATAGCTCGTCTGGAAAGTTTGCCAGTCGCCTGGAAATCTCCCCAAAGAGCCATTGACCTGGCTTGGGGGCCGCAGGATCCTTGGTTCAATGGATTACCCCTTGATTATCAACATAAAAAAGGACCCGGTGAAAACTGGCCACCTCGGCTAGGCCCACAGCTGCTATAACACCAGCCGCTTCACATTCGTGGTTGGAGATGACTGTCTGACTGCCCAAAGCCAACGCGCTAAAAACGTTCTTCCTTGGGCAGAAAGCAGCACCAGCCCCGCCCTTATCCGGGTTATACAACCCATCACTGAAAATCTCCAGCACCCCCTCGTCAGTGGAATTCGAAAGCACCAGGGACTTAACTGCGTCAATGGCCTCCTCCTTAGTTGCGTCCATGTTCAAATACATGAGCTTCCTCAATCGCCCCAAATGAAAGTCAAAGGGAATCTTGATGATTTCCGGGTTCAACTTAATTGCATCATCAATCCTTGATGCAGCCAAGCCGACTTGAGCTGCATTGGCAAACCTCCTCTGGGAATCCGCCCTGCTGGCCAATATGAGGTCACAAACCACATTTTCAGCTTTATATACAATTATCTTACGGTAAAAGAAAGAAAAGCTTGTCTTGATTGTTTTGCCAAGTAGTCCAGGGGCAGAGGTCCTAGAACCAATGAACTTTGCCGAAGTCGATTTGAAAATCCCTAAAGTGAAGATCCCTGTCAATCTATCAACCTTTTCCGCAAACACCTTAACCTTCCCTCTATTGGGTTCCGTAGCCCACACGGCGGCTCCGTAAGTCAATCTGGGAATGAGAACCGTCCTGATCAGTTTAATCCTGTCAGCCTCACCTGAACCCCATTGGGAGTTCCCAAAAATCTTCAACTGGTTGATGGTCTTGGCTGCCTTCATTTCCAGCATCTTGAAGTTGTGGTTGAACAACAGCTTTCGATCAAGCCATACACCCAGCCATCGTACCTCCAACAGAGACTTGAGGTGCTGTGTCCCGAAAGGAAGATCACCATCCGGGGGCTTGCCTTTTGTAAGCCATAAGAACTGCGCCTTAGCTTGATCAAAAATCGCCCCATGGGTCTTACCCCATCGGAGCAATCTGTCCGCCTCACTAATCAGCATACTCTTTGTCTTCGCCGTTGAAGTAGATGCCACCAAGTGTACGACATTGTCGACATAGCCTATAGAAACGGTGTCTGAAAGGGTGGAGAAACTACTATTCAGCAATGAATTATTATAGATGATGTAGGGGCGTTGATAAACGCACGCCGATGGGCGCACACCCACACCCATCGCACGCCTTTTTTTTATTGGCGTGCGGGCTGCACGCCCATCGGCGTGCAACACTTCAGGCGTGCGGTCGCACGCCCTGCCCGTTCAGAAAAGGGCGTGCGAACCGCACGCCCTTCCTATGCATATAGGCAGGGGCGTGCCCCTACCTATATACATAGAATCGGCGTGCGGGCTTGCACACCGATTCTATGTATATAGGTAGGGGCACGCCCCTGCCTATATACATGCTGATGTCATGCGCACACAAGAATGTACGCATGACATCAGCTCCGGTCAAGGAATACAGCCTCCTCGACCGGAGGGATTCCCTCCCGGTCGAGGAGGGTATACAGCCTCCTCGACCGGAGGGATCCCTCCAGTCGAGGAGGTTGTACAACCTCCTCGACCAGGAGGGATCCCTCCCGGTTGAGGAGGCTGTATACCCTCCTCGACCGGAGGGATTCCCTCCCGGTTGAGGAGGGTATACAGCCTCCTCCACCAGAGGGATTCCCTCCCGGTCCTCCAGTCGAGGAGGTTGTACAACCTCCTCGGCCGGAGGGATTCCCTCCCAGTCGAGGAGGTTGTACAACCTCCTCGACCGGGAGGGAATCCCTCCGGCCGAGGAGGTTGTACAACCTCCTCGACTGGAGGGATCCCTCCGGTCGAGGAGGCTGTATACCCTCCTCGACTGGAGGGAATCCCTCCGGTCGAGGAGGTTGTACAACCTCCTCGACCGGGAGGGAATCCCTCCGGCCGAGGAGGTTGTACAACCTCCTCGACTGGAGGGAATCCCTCCGGTCGAGGAGGGTATACAGCCTCCTCAACCAGGAGGGATCCCTCCCGGTCGAGGGGCTTGCAGTCCTCCCTGGCAGGCGTGCGGCTGCACGCCCATCCTTGGGGGTGTCGCACGCCTGTAGATGGGCGTGCAAACTGCACGCCCATCTACAGGCGTTCCCACGCCCAAGGATGGGTGTGCAGCCCGCACGCCAATAAAAAAAAGGCGTGCGGGCAACACACCTTTTTTTATATCGGCGTGCGATGGGCGTGGGCGTGCGCCCATTGGCGTGCATTTATCAATGCCCATGATGTAGAGGATTACTGAAAGCGGTGATCCTTGAGGGAGGCCGATCTTGATGTCAAAAGGTTTGGAGGTGAAGTCGCCCAATCGGATGGTTGTAGATCTGTTCCTAAGAAAGTCCGCTATGATCAGCGTAAGGTAAGTAGGGCATTTGATCTGAAAAAGATACTGTATTAGTCTCGTCGGGTGAACCAATGGATATGCAGATTTGACGTCAAGGAAAAGGCCAGCAACATATTTTCCCTCTTTCCACTTGGTTTTTACCCAGTGCTCAAGGGCAAACAACGCGTCTTCCGTCCCAGAGCCCTTCTGCCCTCCAAAGTGTCCTGAGGCCAGTACACCCGCGTTCTCCGCCCACACCGTCAGACGGCGTGCTATGATTAGTTCTAAAAGTTTACCCATGGAGCTGAGCAAAGCTATGGGTCAATACGCCAAGGGGTTTGTGTAATCCGGCTTCCCTTGCTTCCTGATTATTGTCGTGACTGCAATTTTCCATGACTTTGGAAACTTGCTTTGAATCAAAATGTTGTTATATAGTCGTGACAGCGGTTCAGCCAGATGGGAGGAAAAACACTTAAGGAATTCATTCGCTATTCCATCAATGCCCGGGGCCTTCTTTGGTTGGATCTTCTGCATTGCTCGCAGTACTTCCTTGGTGGAGATAGTCGGGTAGCTGGAGAACCTGAAATTGAGATCAGGATGGACATCCTCAAGATCAATTGGAGCATTAGTTACAGAGGTACCCTCAAACAAGAGTTGAGATTGCTCCTCCTTGTCATGTACTAAGACGCCTGCCCCGCTACGAAGCGGCAAGACATCTCCTCCTGCCGACCGGTTAGTGAAACAAAGGACTCTATAGAGGCTGCCCTCCTTGGGGTTCTCAAGGAGTTTGCGCCAATTGCGCTGTTTCAGAGAGTGAACCAGTGTCAGAAAATACAAGTTCCACTGTTTATAACACTCAATCGCTTCTGGGGACTTATCTAGAAGCATCCACCGACAGGCTCTATTCTGTGTTCGTAGGACCGGGCCCAAGGTGGCCTTGCACCACCATGGTTTCGCCCTGTCATTATTGACACGCACCCGACAGCCAAGGGCTTCCTGCACAGACTTGGCGGACTTGGTCAACAGATCTGCCTGATCATCCGGGTCAGCTGTGGACAGAAAAGCCTGAGGAGGGAACTCAGCTAAATATGGGGACAAGCTATCCCTGTCCAACTTATTCCAGGACGGGAGGCTCCATTTGTAAGTCGGGGGGGGGGGGTTGACCGTCAATCAAACGTGGAGCGCCTGGTGGTCCGAGCCATAGTTCTCATTGGAGACTACAACCCCTTCCACCAGTCGAGAGCCTAATAAACTTGACCAAACAAGATCAATTGTCAAACCGTTCCCTTTAGACAAGAAGTAAGTCGGGACTTGTTTAGGGGAGGCAAGACCGAAGCCAGAACGTGAAAGAAGACTCAGCAAGGTATCCGCCTCCTTCTCGCGCTTTTGGCAGCCCGGTGGGTTCCAGTGGCGGTGATGAAGGTTTGAGTCCATGCAGAGGACCGTTGGCATCTGGCGTGAATAGGAAAGTGTCAGCCATTCCTGTAACAATGGAATAGAGGGAAACAGGGGGGGTGGGTTATATAAGTTGATTAGAAGAAAAGATTTTCCTGGTTTGATTGATACTTCCAGAGCCACTAAGTGTTGAGAACCACCTTCAAGGAGCTTGATGGACTGCGAGGGGATTGACGCTTTGACGTAGATCACTGTCTTGTGTCGCTGACGCCAGGTCGTAGGGGAGTGTTCATAAGCGACATACGCTCGCCAGGATGAATGTCGTGGGGGGCAAAGATCAAAGGGATTGATCCAAGGCTCTTGAAGCACAAGGAAATCAAAAAGAAACACCAAATTGAGAACGCTGAGAGTGACCGATTTTGCATCGTGACAATTCAGCTGCAAGACGGTCAATGATTTGCGGGGGAGTATGGAAGGGGATTTGGATGCGATGATGTCATATCTGAGGTCTTGATAAGGGGGGTGTGATGATGAATTGTGTGTGAGCGGTGCTTGATTGAGGGTTGCTGCGGGTGTATTTATCATGAGGACTTCATGGGTTTCTTCTCAAGCCATGCCCTTTTGTATGGGCAGAGCTGATCAAAAGGGGTGTGATTCACGTAGCCAACGCCGGCAACTTTCTTCTTGAGCCTGTCCTTGCACAGGATACACAATTTAACCCCGCCCAATCCTTCAGGGCATTCATTCGTCGGATGAGAGTTGGCGCATTTGGCACATCAAGCAGCTTCCCGACACCATCGGCCATAGTGACCCATCCGCAGGCACTTAAAGCATTGCGGGGGTTGTGGTTTGAACTTAGCGGTCCTGTGGAAGTCGTAATTCAAAAAGATACCTAATTTTTCAACTTGAATCACCAGTTCTTTATTGGGGAAAGAAAGGAAAAGTGATCCGGCTTTCTTCGGAACCCATCCAGCAAACGCGGGTGAGATCCGTGGCTTGGAAGTTGTTTTCGGATGCTAAGGTAGCCAAGTTGGCTGCCTTTGAGATGTTGAACAACCTGGGGATCCCATGGGCCATTACCAAGTAGGTGCTGGGGGTGGCTTCGAGGTCGGGATGAACTTCCTTTGACCACAAATGCTCATTTTCTGAAAGCCATTTCTGCTGGCTACAATTCTTGATGTAGAAAGAGACGTCGCCGGAAGGGAGAACGCTCGCGTCTCGGATAGCCACGACCTCGCCGTTGACCTTGGCGTTCATTTTGAGCAAGGCCTCGTTGGCCTTTTGAGCCAGATGACAACATGGAATGTCCTTCAACATTGAATTAGACGGGTTGGAGTGGATTACCACCCGCTTTGGTTTTAAGGAAGCTAGGACAGCATTTGATGGGGGATTGGCAGAGAGCGCCTGTCTGGCAATAGCTTTCAACGCGACCGCCGCAAAGGACTTTGACTTCATGGGCTGTTCAGATTTTCCAGCAGCCACGGCACGCTCGAGGTCGGCCACACAATTGACAGTGTTCTCCAAACACCTGACCAGTTTTTTGGTCTCCGCAGAGAGTCGTAGAATGACATCAACAAGAGCCATGTTGATTTTGACAAGGCCGGAGTCGTCTCGATTGGACAGGTTCTTCAATATCATCTCCAACAGGGTGTGGAGACCAGACAACGGGGGTTCAGTCGTGGGACACGTAGGTATGACCTCGCCGGGCGCGTCATCCATGACGATTTTGTCCATCGACAATACGTTATTGTGGTTGGTGGGGTCGGGGGGGGCAAAAGGGGGGGATCATGCTCCAGTGAGGGGGGAGAGAGGAAGAATTTCTGTTTTTTTTGGGGGGGGGGGTGTGGATTGGGGATTTGACGCGTGTGTGAGTGGATCAACGCGACGCGTAAATGTAGGTGACTTAGTGGTTGCGGACAGAAGGTTTTTGAGATACTGCTTTGTTATGCTGAACAATACATCATCTGAACATTTGTAAGTAAAAAAAGTGTAAGTAAAAATTATATTTCTTTCATATCTTGATGGGAACTTGCCATGGTGACCACTGAAGTAGGCTGATGAATCAACACTCTCTTCGCTTGATACTTTCTGCATTCCAGTAAATTTTACAAGGGTTTTGGCTTGCTTTTCAGCCAATTGAAGAAGCTCATCAATCTGTTCATTACTAGGAAAAATCTTCAAAGTGTTGGTGACAATTGGATCACAAACAAGTGATTCGGAAAATGAGTATTGATATCCTGCAGGGGTTTTTTAAATGTTAGGATGTCAGAGTTTGTGGAATAGTATTTATGAGGAGAAAGAGACTTGACCAACCTGAATGAATGTGCTCTGAATTTGGGAACTTGACCTTTCCAGTCATGATGCTCCGGACAATGATGAAGATCTTTGGCATCATCTGCCTTGCATCCAAAACAGTGAAATTTGGTAGGATGACTTGCATCCATCCAAAAATATGCTCACAAGACTTGGTTCCATGTTTCCAAGGCATCAGGGGGACATCAGGGTAGTATTCACGGTGCGATAACACTAAGCGGAGTAGAGAGTGTGCAAGTACAGAAAAAATCTTGTGGCTTTGATGTGAAACTCCATTCCGATTGAAAGACATGACACCTCCAGTACTTCTCTCCCGTTCCAGGAGAAACTCATGCCATCGAATCAGGAAAAAATGAGATGTGTACAACAAGAGGATTCAATCAAAGTGACTAATGGTTTGGTTCAACCATGAATCACAAAGCTCTCCCATAACAAATAAGTAAACCGCTAGTCCAGTACAATCTTTGTTCTCTAGGGAAATCATTAAGGTATCTTCATTTAACACTTGGTAGGCACGTCCATCGTCTTGTTTGTCAGAGTTGAATACATCCTTTGTGTATAGAGATGATTGTTGACTCTCCACAAGGACTAATAGATGAAGGATTGAGAACCAAAACTTTCCAAAGCTAAGAAGGCGTGCACCGGACAACAGCTGGTTGACACTTGTCTTGCGTGCATGTTTGGGATCTTGAATGGCAACTAGAGGGAGAGGTGGACTTCTGAATAAGGGAATCTTCATGCTGATACCTTGTTTAGGTCAAATAAATTCCAAGTGGGAATCTGAGAGGTTTACAACTTCCATCTGAGCCAAAAGCTCATTGGCTGCACCATCAGAACTGATTGATAGAATTTTCAAACCAGCTTGATTGCACAATTGAAGGACTTTTTTGTGTGTTGTAATGATATCCTTAGCACTCTCCTTGTCTTTACTAGCTAGAAGAGCGACTACATATGTTGGAATACCCGGCAACGGAACTTGAACTGTGTAAGCTCGCAATTTTGAGCAGAAACTTTTCTGAGAAATGATACGCTCGGTTATTTCCTTGAGGTCTTCTTCCGAATTGAACTTTATATCGCCATCCTGAGCTCCAACAAGATATCCATTGTAAGCTCGCAATGACTTCAGGCACACAGTTTGATTGGACCCAAGGGCAAGTGGACAGGTATAATTCAAATCTTTCAAAATCAAGCTGACACGTTCAAAATTTTCCAGAGCAAGTCCATCAGCTAGCTGCATCAAATTCTTTGCTTGAATGTCTCTTTGACTTCGGAGTGTACGGCCTGCAAATGTTGTCCGGAAGAGTTGAGCGCCTCGGGGGCTTATTGCAGCCAAAGTCATCATGAAATCATCAAACTGGGGTGAAAAGCGAACACCAGTTAGAGATTTCCCTGCGCATTCTTGTTCGTTCCGAACTGCCACCGCCATCACCAATCCCTTAAATGGCTCGAGGTTGTTGAATTTACCTGCTTCTGCTTGGGCAGCAATAATCCTCCAGAAGCTTAGATCATCCTCCCTTGTAGCTCGCTCTAGTCGTGTTGCCAATAGATTGACTTGTTCATACAGACGTCGTTTTTCTTGGAAGGGATCGGCCGCCATGAGGGATTTTGTGACATACTTGATACTATCACCATCTGCATATTTTGAATTTATTGCAGTAATTAAAGATTGATCTTTGCGCACTTCAAGGCATTGATTACAGACAGGGAATTTTTCATCCAGCTTTGCTAGAATATGTCTGGCACATTTTGTCGAGTGAATTGATTGGCATCCATCATTACGGCGTATTTCCCAAGTTGCCTCTAAAACAACTGTATCCTGAAACAGATTTTTATCAGTCTCTGAGAGGTTTGATTCATGTGTTGTATTGAAGAGACGTAAGCAAATCTCATGTCGACGTGGTCCACCATGATAAACTGAGGGGGAATTGTATATGCAATTGATGATTTTTTTCTTTGCCCGGGGCCAAAACCAGGTATCATCGTTGTTGCCGCAACATGGGACGTCCCTAATTTTCACTTTGGAAACTTGTTTTTCGGCAATTGATTCAGCAGGGCGTTTTGAAAAGTAAGCCGTTATTGGTACAGATTTTTTCATCTCAGCTGTCTTTCTTTCACATTGTGCTTGTCAAATTCAAACGGAGTAAAACCAGGTCAAAAAAAACTTCAATGAACTTTTATAAAACATCACTATCTGCATACCTGTTTTCCAATGCTTCTCAGCAAATTGTACGCGGCCATCAGGAAGTATTATAGAGCCAGCTTTGCCACAATGGCATTTCAATTGCCCAGTTCTTATTGTCTCTTGTGAGTTTACACTTGATACATGGGGTGCTGTTTATGCTAAGAGGGCAAAGATTTCTGATTTTAGTATCCTTTTCTTCGGGGTTTTTTTGATGAACAGATTTATTCTCCATTGTGTCAGGTCAAATTGAATAAAGGGAGGGAGGAGGAAAAATGTGTGCGTAGCTGTATGGAAGAGCTTGGTAGCTTGTTGTATACATGTGCACATAAGGAGCCTTTTTTTCTTTTTTTTTCTTGGTCAAAAAAAGGTTCTGATTGCATAAGGAGCATTTTGAAATAAAAAAGCTGATCCAATACATATCCGGCGATTTACATAAGGCCCATTTCAAAAAAAAAAATCAAAAAGATACAAGATACATAAGCTGGCTTGACAGGGACTCTCCAGGGTCCTGTAGCAAGCTAGTCTGGGCACATACCCAACTCCCGTGTGGCCGAGTGCCACAGGGGGTTTGGGATGTGCCCAGAGGGCTTGTTTTTCCAGGTCGAGCGGGCCGCGGGACTTGGCACGTAGCCAAGTTTCCCTTGGCCCGTTTCAAGCTGTTGGCCAACACGATCATTGGATCTCACTCAGCAATCCTCTCAACTGCCTCTCACCTTGTTTCAAGGTAAGTTTTTCTTGTTTATTTTTTCTTCTTGTTTCATTTTCATCCACTCTGATTCAACAATCTGTTTTTCTGATCAATTTTTCATTTCCCATTGACAAAAAGAAAAGTTTTGGCTTACAGTCTCGATGTCGGAATCTTGCGTTATGGATGACAACAACTTGGAAATAGAAGCTGAAAAGGCCAAGGCCCGTCAACTTGCTCAAGAGCTGCAAGACCTCAATCAAAGAATGTTTCAAAAGGAACATGTACAAAAAGCAAAAGGAAAAATAAACACAAAACGTACCTACAAGAACAATGAGCTTACGCACAATGAACGCAGACCAAACGGCATGATCAAGCCCGAAGTACGCCAACTTATCCGCAAAAATGTTATTGGAAAAGGAATGAAGATTGTTGATGCAATGGAAGCATACAACGTCTCCCGGCGCCAAATCCGGCGCATCAAGGCCGAGGACCCTAACCTTTTCAAGACCCATCAAAAACGGCCTGGAAAATTTAACGATGAGATGAAAACCAACCTCCTCCTCCAACTTGAGGAGAAATCGACAATGACGTTAGCCAAGATGGCTCAATTCATCAAAGATAAATTTAGCATCAGCCTCTCGACACAGGCAATTATTAACCTGATCCATGACATGGATATATCATGGAAACAGGTTACTAACATTCCTGCTTCCTGGAACAAACCCAAGCTTATCAAGCAGAGGGCAAACTTCGTTAACTGCCGCAGTTTGGATCTCAGACAAAAGGTTGTATTTGTGGATGAATCAGGCTTTGATCTCCATTCAGGTCAAGCCTTTGGATACTCTCCCTCTGGTAAGTGGATCTTCTCTTTCTTTTTCAATCGGATCATTTTTGACTTTTTTTTTTTTTTTTGAGCAAGGTTAACCTGCTGTCTTGAGCCTTGTGCCCAAGGCAAAGCAGGTGACCTTGATAGGGGCCCTGTCAAAAGAAGTATTTGTTTATTATGAGCTGCTCAACACCGACAATACCAAGGCAAAAGGTGTTGGTGCCAAGCCTTGGTGCTCAGTTGCCTGACAATTCAATCATTATCATGGACAAAGCACCAATCCACCAAGGAGACTGCTTCAACGAGGTCACTGAATCCCTTCAAACATCAAGGTCAATTAAAATCAAGTTTCTCCCCCCATACTCGCCATTCCTCAATCCAATTGAATACAGCTTCCATTCAATTAAATGTTACATTTGATTGAAGGAGCCCCCCAAACAAGAAGCCTTGGTAACTGAAATCAAAAACGGAATCCAACAAGCAATTACTCCGGAAAAATCAAACAGATTTTTTTCCCATTGTCAGCGCCTTTATTGCCCCTGTGCTGAGTTCCAAGAGATCACTGGGCCAGTTTTATCTTCCCCAACTGATTAGTTCTTTCATTTCCCTGCATGTTATATTTTTTGATTGTCTTTCTATTGTCTTTCTTTTTATCAAATCTCTAAAAAGAATTATCTATAAAAAAGATTTTATACCTATGTAAATATAAATAATAAGTGAATTAAATATAAAATTAACAACTTAAACAAAATAAATAAATAAAGCAAATTACAACAATGATGCACCCTGCGAGCATTGGGGTGCATCAAGTTTTGGTGGTGTCAGCCTTAGAGACAATAAGTATGTCCTAAACCTACAGTTAGGCCAACACTTATTGCCCTAAAGACTTAAAAATAAACCAAAGTCCCCTAGAAAAAGGAAATAGAGCTTTGCAGCTCATGTAATAATGGATATACCCATAATAAACAAAACACATACCTTATAATATGTGAAACCTATGGATAATTACCTTATCCTTGGAAAGATAAGGATTATAGTCTAAAGGGAAGACATAACCCATAGAAGATACTGTAACACATATTGTAACAGTACAAATGAATGGTTTCTACTTTGAGACTAGTGGCCATTCCAGATTGAGAATGCCAAGCCACTAGTTTCTACACTAAGCCCCAAACACCATGTGTCAGATTAATTACAGGACACATGGTCTACATACAGCTTAAGCCCACATGGTAATTCAACAAGGAGGTTGAGAATTACACATGTACTTATACAGGCACTAAAAGCTCCCAGCCAAGTACTATTTAAAGAAGTACTCTAAGCTGATGGAAAGAAAACATACATAAACACACCCATTACTGCCTTCTTGGTTTTTCACCCAGATTTCTAAGTCACCAATTAGAATTACATTCTTATTATTTCCTTACAAGTCTTTGAAGTAACCAACCAGCCAGTATTCTGTTTATCAGCACCATTTCCTCCCTTATATCACCAACAATCCATCCCCTTAAACAAAGGAACCAAATCTGTCCTCCTCTTTTGGTTAAACAAACCCAATTACCCTTAAAGTGCTTTATTTCAGACCTATATTCTAGGTTGGAGGTTTTCCTTTGGCAACTTAGCTCCTTTTATCATAAAGTTGAGCTTGAGTTCAACATACCCATTTTTGTTGGCTTCTACAAAGCCTTTTTCCTTGTGTCCTGTTGTCACTAAAGAGACCCAGGCTCACAGGTGGCATGGCACACTCACTTGGCTTTGGCCAAGCAAGGCTTGGGCCCAACCCACATCAACTTTGGACAGTGCCAAGCGGGGGTTGGCACTGTGCCACATGGGCTTTGGGCTCGGCCCAGCGCGCTTGGCCTTTCTCGGGCCAAGTTTGGGCATGTGCCCAGACTAACTTGACACACCATATTATTAAAATGAAAAGTAATACAGAGTTGGAAAAGGGGTTTATTCAGAGATTCTACTGGGTCTAATTTAACTAGAGTTATTTAGCCTACTACTTGTATTTTCTGTTTTCCCCTTTTTTCTTTCTTCATCCTCTTTTTGTTCTCTTCTGTCACCACAGGTTTGCTCCATCTCCTCATGTCTCCATCCTCTTTCTCTGGACCTCATTAACCATTTTTCCCTATCAGAATTATCTCTTGAACAATTATAACTTGTGTCTAAAATTGGCACACCAGCATGGCTTGGTAAAAATCAAAAGATTGAGCTCCTTGGGATTTTCAAGAAATGTAAACCACTGCATATTAGCTAAAGGATTTCTACACCACAGACGCATTTGGACGCCTTTGAGGCGCCTTGAAAGCATAGCAAGAACTAAAATGTATTTTGTTTGCTAGGCTTTATTCACAGCTATGGTATAATACATGTATTGACATAGAATTTTATAATGAAAGAAATCAGAAATGTATCTCACATGTAAAAGGGTAGAGGTAAACGGCATTATTGGCAATAAGTTTGGATCTTTAGCAGTTGATTTTATGGATAGAGCAGTAAAAAGAAAATGAGATAGGGAAATAGAAGATTGGTTGGAGTGAGGGCTATGTAAGTGTTTAGAGAGGAAAGTGCAATAGAAAAAGCACTGATTTGGGAGAAGGGATATGGTGAAAATTTGGCAAGTGTGATTTGGTTGAGGACAGGGGTTGCTGGATCCTTAAGTGATGTGAAGTTATTTCAAGGTCAAAGTGCATCAGGATGAAAATTGGCTAAGCAAGCTACTTTCAGCCTTTTTATTTCAGGAATTTAATATTAAAATCTACAAGGCAATAAGCTTACAAGCTTTTTTTAAATGGGGTAGTCATTGCCAAGCTGTGCCACAAGGCCATCAGGGGGACAGGAGAGGTATTGATTGATTGTCAGGGTTAGATGCATCAGCATTTCTTTTGTTACCTAGAGTGATGGTAGAGGTTGGTAGTTAGTTGAATGAGGTAAATACTTGCATCTCAACCTTGTTTGTGACTTACCATTGACAATTTTTTTCTTGCAAAGATTGATAATCTGAAAGCCTAACATGCTTTGTGCTGTGGATCATGAAGCAGACATGCTTGAGGCTTCCTGTAGATGATTTCTAAGGGATTTGACAATCTTAGGGCATCCAACAGGTTTGGTAAGGAAGTCAGAGTGATTCTTATCAAAGATCCATTTTCTTTGTTTGAAATACTTTTTTACTTGAATTAGTGCCAGGTCAATAGCACCCACATTTATCAATTAGGATGGTGGTAGGAGATAAGAGGTTAAAGACTCCTGTTTCTTGAGGAAAATTTCCAAGCCAGATAAATTCTTTGCAAATTTCAGCAAGAATTGTGTACTTGGCTTTGGTAGATGATAGCAAGACTGTGGGTTGCTTGGTGGATTTTGGGAATATTAGATGATTGTTGGTGGTTACGTTTAAACCCATGTGAGATCTCCAGTTTTCCAGTGTGAGACTGAAAAAGTGGTTTTCACCTCTTTTGACTGAATTTAGAGAAGTATGTATGGGGAAACCCCTGCCTCTCTGAAAGACAAAGACTAACAACCCCCCCCCCCCCCCCCCAGCTAGGCTGGAAGAAGAAGACAGTGGTCTAGTGTAGCTGAAGAATTATTCCCCAAGTTCCTAGAGTGGATTGGGTGTGAATTTTATATGTGTATTGCAAAGTTTGAGTATTTGATAAATGGTGGAGATCTTAGATTGTAGTAATTAATTTTGATCTGGTGGGGGGAACTTATCTGATGATCTGATTTCATAAGACAGGGGAAAGAGGAAGGGAGAGCCCCTCCGTTTATAGGAAATTGTGAGGCTTTCCTGCTAGTGTTCTAGCTACATGAGTAGTTTTAGCTGGTGTGCTTTTTACAAATCACGCTTTTTAGCTGGAATGCTGTGCAAAATACAGCTCCATACAGGGTGGCAGTGTAGTCATGAGAAAATTTAACTTGTGTTCCAGTTACAAGTGTGGCTTACACAGCCCACTGGTTGCTAGGTATTTATCTCAAGTGACCTGCACAGCACCAGGAAAAAACAAGGATCACTTGTCTACAAGTGAAATCAGAAATTACAAAGGGGCCTTTGTACTTTGATATGTCACTTGTAGACAAGTGATCATTGATTTTTCCAGGTGCAGATTTGTGTATTGCTGTGTAGTTTGCTTGAGTGGCTTGCACTGCCCCAAAGGTTACTAGGGAGATTTTGTTTGCTACACAGCCTCATGTATACAGAAATACATGTGTAATTTAGATATATACCCTTTATACAGATGATGGATATTGGCACCATGCATTTATATCATGTGATGTTTATAAGAATTATGGTCTGAAATGGGATTGAGGAAGGCAACAAGATTCTGGCTGAGTTTGTGCTGGTCCACTTCCCAAATTATTTTCTCAGATGATTTTATTGAAGTTAAAATGGGATTTGGTCAACCAATTAAACACATTTTTGTCTCAATTGATTAAATCTGAAACTTGGACTATTAGGACATTGGCTTAGATAAACCAGCTTTCAATTTATTTATTTAATCACAGTTTAACTTGGATACCCTTAACCCAGATTATGATTCTGGAAGTTTCTTTAGATTTCTGTGGGGTGTCTAAATTCAAATTGGAAGAGATCCTTCCTGGGGCAGTTTCTATCTCAGATCAAAGTGAAGATTAGAAAAAAATTGGACAATGAGAGATTTCTCACCAGAGCTTCTACTTCCGTTGGAAGCACCTCTTTTAGAAATCTTAACTCAAGCCCCTTTTCCCTAACCTATTTTAGAAAGCTCAAATCAAGCCCCTTTTCCCTACTTTTCTGGAATTTGGCCTAAGGAACTGAATGTAGTTTCCTACGTCACTGATAAAAGTAATTTGGGGAAAAGTATATTTGGTTAAGTTGAGAACCTGTGTAGCTTCATTTAGATTCAATATTTATACATTTATACATTGCAGACACCTGAATCATTTCATCCCAAATATACCCTTGATACAATCAAAATAGCCTGCATCTCCACTTCAATCAATCACTTACCATTTCCCCTTCGTGATTATTTTTTTAACTGAAAGTTCTACTTAAATATCATTTTATTATTTTCCTTATCTTCTATGATGTAAGAAGTAATTTTAAAAAACAAATCTTGGCTACAGGCCAGTTTGTAATAGTGGTAATTGATGGGGCCTAAGGGGACCCTTGAGAGGGCTTCTAGAGCTTTCTTCTTCAGAGTATTTAATTCCAGGGACCCTTCCTCTTCAAAAAGGGGATCATTTTAAGCTTTTCTGGGAGTCCATTCAGAAATTTAACAAAAAAGGATTCTGGAGAAATTTGAGACAAACTCTTTAAGAGCATTAGATCACTGACTGTGACTAACACAACAACTACACGCCCATACAACCTACACGAGATACACGCCATTATATAAGATTGATAATCGAATTTTGAGATACACAACAACTGGCACACCTACACGACAACCTACACGACCTCGTCGGCCAGGAGGACTGGCTGACGAGGTTGTATGTCAGCCGGGAGGACTTCCTCCCGGCTGACAAGGTGTCAGCCATGTTGTATTTAGGAGATTATTCGATTTCCTTGACGACCAAACGATAGATGATTGTATAACCTCGAGAGGAAATGACGTGTCATACGAAGCCTAAACGAGTTTATGTTCCTATTGTATATTCCTCATTATACAATCATGGCTTTGTAGGTTTCGAAATTCGCTGCACTAGCGCATACATTGGCAGCCACCAGATGACAGAGAACAAGGACGCCACGTTTGAAACTTAATCTCATTCATTAAATTAGATAATGGACAATTCCAAAATAGACAAGTAAAAATGAAAGCTGGTTAGGTTTCAAATTAATCTCACTAATGCAGCACAGATGAGTGAAATTGGTTCAATTCCAGACTATGAGGCATTCATTCAAAAGAACCACATACACTGATTGAGACAGAAGACTTAGTCAATTTCAAAACTTTCAAGTTGAAAGCAAGAATACACCTAAATTCTTTGGGATGTTGAGACAAGTAAAGGAAAATAAAGAAAATAAAGCAAAGTAGAACAAGGATTAATGTAGGAAAAATATCAGGCAAGCAACTTAAATACTCAAAATTTCATGATACAAAAATTTATATACTGATAATTAGGTGAGTTTCACAACCAAAAATTTGGTTGATTATTTTTTTCCCAATTGTGCTTTGTTTTTCCCTGTATTCCAGGCAATCTAACCAATTGCTCTTGATTGTCTAATTTGTTGGCTCGGTGAAGTGGAATAGGATGTCTCTCCATCTCAGCTCCTGGATTATGACTCTCTGAAGTGTGCTGTGTTTTTGTGAAATGCTTCTGGAAGTAGTGACGGATTGGGTCAATTTTGTTTGAGGAAATCACAGGTCTAGGATAAAGTTGCTGGTGATGATATATTGGATGTGAATCTGGTGAGTTTCCCTCATCATAATATTTGTTTCTCAAATGTTCTTGAGCCAGAATAGTATTTATTTCCTTCTCAGTTGTAATAAATAGTAATGGCCTTTTATTCCCATGTCCATTCTGTTCATGACACATGCTATGATTTTGAATATCTGTTGTTTTTTCATTATTCTTCTGTGTATACTTTTTGTATAGTGACTGGGATTTTGGATAGTGTGACCCAGTGGATTTCATGGTAGATGGTGAACCAGAGGAGCCAGAAGTCTGTGCATCTGTTTCATAATTTTTATTTTGAGGTTTAAAGAAATCATGTTTACCCATTTTCCAGTCCATGACTATCCTCCTACTTTTATCTATCTCATAATTGCAATTAAATTCCATCAAATCTTCTTTTAGCCTGGAAATTTCTCTTTGGGAAATTTCTACCTGATTTTCCAATTGATTGATGTAATTCAGCTTTTCATCATCATTCATAGTTTTTTTAATTTTTTTTGCAGAATCTCCTGTTTCAGATTGTGGAGTGCAATTGTTTAACTTGGCCTCACAATCTTCTATGTGAGGCTCTAACTCCTCCAGTAGGCCAAATTTCAAGACATATTCTGTGAGTTGGCGTGATTGTATCTCAAGTTCTCTCACATAGCGGTGTTTTCTATCTCTAAAAGCTCTTTGTGCTGCTCTATTTTGAGCAGCACGTTCTATTGTAAGGGGGGGGGGGGGGGTTCAAGAGGCATGGCGTTAGCTATCTTCCAAAATGAGAATTTTGTGTGTAAAAAGAAGACAGAGGTAGAAAGAGTTACTAAACTGGTATTTTTTAGGGGACGGTAACATGAAGTCTGGCCCTGATCCACTCCTAATGCATGCATATTTCTTACTAGATGTGGATACAGGTGAGATTTCTTGGTTTGGCCATTAGAATTTTGGGGATAAATTGGTTCATTTACTGGGCAGGAAGATGGATAAAGTGGACCACTACAAAAACTGTTTGGGATGTGAGCCTTGGACCCTGGTGCAGAATTTTCCTCAGGGAGTAAACTTTTGGCATAATGTGGTATCATTCTTGTAGTGGTTGAGGCTATATATTCCTGTGTTTCAGTAGAATCCTGTGGATTAACCCATACATTTCTTTGGTTTGGTTTAGGATTAGGTAATTTACGGGATCTTTTGGATGGTGAGACACCATTGTGGTCTGGATTATTGAAGGGGGAAGCCAGGATTGGGGAAGAAACTGAATTCAACTCTGGGAAATAGGAATTATAAGATGATGGAGAAGTCAAATGCAAATGACAGCTGGATTTAGTATGAGGATTTTCAGATTGGCTAGAGAAAGATTCAAGTGAAGATGGATTAATCAAAGTTCTTGGTGGATCTGTTTCATGGCCTCTGATACTTTTTGTGGTAGGAGGAGGGGTAGAGGTCTGGGAATAATTGAGGTTGAGATGGATAGGCATTCCAAGACTTTTAGTTTTTAAGGAAGATTCTTTAGGACAAGCTGGAAAACAAGAAGACTTCATAGAGAGTGTTGGTGGAGGTAAGTCATTGAGTAGTGGTGCCAGGGAGCGTAATGATTCACGGCCCAAGTTTCTGGTGGGTGAGAGTGATTGGGATGCCATGGTATTGAGAACAAATGGATGTAAATTCAGTGGGTTTCTTTCTTTCTAAGAATTGATTTATAAGATCCCAGGAAAAGATGAAAAGAGTGAGGCAGGGTTTATATGTGTGTGTGTGAAAACTATTTCAAGAAGGCACAAAAAATCAAGTTAGCTACTCAATCTAGATGATGCTTGGAGTTAATTGAGATTATTCAAACTAACTTGTGTTAATAGCTCAGCCACTCTGGTGAGAGAAGAACTTCTTATCCTAATTTTTACTAGCTTGAGTGGTTTGTGTTTGAGGTGAGAGAAATGATTCAGGGGAATCTAATCTAGGTACTTAATTTTCCAATTTGGAGTTTTGTTTGTATGATGAGGGTTAGAATCTGGATGATTTTGAGTTGAGCTGAGCTAAAATATCCGGATGAGATAAAATGATTTCAAGGATTCAGCAAGCAATCAATCTGTTTGGGTGTATTATAACATATTTACATTAGTTTTAAAGCTGTTTAACCAACTAAGTATGTTATAAGCTGTAAAGTGGAATAGCTTTTACATATTTAAATAGTATCAAGGAAGTCTGGAAAGTTAAAATAAGATATGCAATCATTTTGAAAATTCCAAGAGGTAATGAAAGTTGAAGTGATTGGTGAAATTTCTCATCAGGAACCCCTCAAGTAACAAGTTGACTAGCACCAAATAATTAGTATGTTGTGGTCAAAACTTGGGAAGAAAGACCATCGATACTAGTAAATTAGGCCGCGTAAAAATTGGATTTCTAATATTTAACTGGAAGAAAGCCAAGCCTGAACAGAGTTATTTGAACTTTACTCGGGGTATGCAGGTGAACTCGGAAGGGATCGAGGTGGAGATCCAGGCGTGAGATCTACAATCCCCATTAATGCCTCAAAATTTACATTTTAGTCTCGACCTCAGGTGGCCAATGATCCTGGCCGATCGATGGAGAGCTCTATCAATATGCTATAAGTTATGAGCTGTCTAAACATTTCTTTATCTATTGATAAGCTCAGCAATACATTGGAAGCCAGACTTGTTTGGAAACATGCAATCCAAGATTGTATCATCATCATCATCAAACGACTAAAATCGTGGCTTCTGGTGGAAAGAAGGTGGACTTGAGCCATCCAGAAGTAAGTGCGTCATCGAGAGCCTGGTCCTGGTAGTGGTAGTATTTAAATTTAAATAAATAAATGAACAGTTTGATGTATTATATATTTAAATCTGGACCAGAGAGTTCAAGATGGATATATATCTCTCTAAAAGGGATATTAACTGAATAAAAAAACAGAGGGTATAGGACTTTGATCGAGCCAGAAAAAATGTTAATAGTAAAAGGAGACCCACCGAGAGTAGAACCTGCGCCTGTGAACGCCTGGTTGGATGGCTGATGACGAATAATTGATATGAGTTGAATATTTTTTAAGTATTTCTTTAGACCCCGTGATGGTGGAATCAGGCCGAAGTTTTTGATCTGTTTCAAGCAAGGCGATCCGCAAAGCATAGTTAGTGATTATAGGTAAGTAGTTTATTTATGTTTAAAGAATTTTGGAGATATTTACATTTATCTTTGTCGGTTTCTTTCGACTGGGCTGTGGGTGGTGGGCCTTGATTGAACCAAGGTAAGAGAATATATGGATGTGGTCGGAGGTTGTCAAGAAGTATCCTATGCCAACATAAATATACAGATGGGGGGAATGAAAGGCTGGTTGATCACCACTTGATGAATAGTGAAACTGGATACATGCTTGATTAAGAGAGCGGAGTGTAACCTGGAACGCAAGTTTCCATATTGCTGTAAATGTTTACAAAATACTGAAAGTCTCAACCTGCGAAACAAGATGGACGTTTTACAGCTCGAAGGGGAATCGGGAATCCGGGATGATCATCTCGAAAGTTGACATAAAACGGGGAATGATCGACATTTAAGGTTTTAAGAAGATAAATGCATAGTTAATTCATGAAATTATGCATTTATTCAGATCTATAACTTCAACATAAATACATCCTACCAATCTACACCATGCATAGTTACTGGAGCTGAGGCAACTGTGAGCAATAAGACCATAGATACAGGCACCTTTCACCGAGCTTATCACTCGACATCGAAGACAGATCGCATCATCAGCATTACACATGCAAGATTACTGCGCTCACGAGGTTGGTTGAGGTGCCACTTGACACATATGACTAAATCAAGGTGTATGTATTCAAATAAGTTAAACAGCACGTTTCTAAAAGTATGTTCAGAGGAGCCAGCTTGAGCTCAACTAACCAGGATCAAGCATTATGCAGAATCCTTGATCAGCCAACCAATAGGATACGTTTTATTGGAGATTTCTAATGTATTTAAATATGTTCATCAAACTACAGTACTCTCTGCGCCTGAATCATGTATGATACAGAGAGCCTCAGTTGGTGTGGTTCCTTATCAGAGTGTAGATACACAACACATTGTAGGGAGGGTTCCAAGTTAAAATACAAGTCTGCATGAGCTTGGACAGGTCCAGAAGTCCAGGAGAGAAATCACCACCATAAAATGAGGCTCGGGTAATTAAGATTTGAATGCCCTAACATTGGCCAAATGCCCCTGGACTTGCATTCCTGAGCCTGAGGACTGGAAGTTCAGGGATCTCACAAATTCCCCCTGTTGTATTCAGGGCACAAGGGCTCCATTTTTCACCTAAAGGGCACCCTGTCACAACTTTTCTTTCCAACCACAGGCCGGCCCCATTCAGAACATGCAAAAATAGACACTGGCTATTTTTTCTACCTGAAAAGCAGCGAGTAAAACTTGGAAACCATAAGTATAACCTTGGATCAGCTACGCAAATATTTTGGTTGCCCCACTATGTGAGCCTGCTTGGTACAAATGAATAAGTCACACTACTACCAGCAGTGTCTTGAGGTTTTTTTTTCATATTGTTATGGGTGTCAACTTTTATCTTGTATTCCCAAGCACAGCCCTGCTTTAGGATTGTAAATTTAACTTTCACAAACTGTTTGATAGCAGGGATACTGTAATAAGAAGGGCCAAGCCAATTTGGGCATTAGTGAGCTGAAAAGACAGTGTGGTCAAATGAGGCCTTACCCCCCTAACATATTGGAACAATATTTTTAAAATCTTAATCTGTCTTCTAGGCTAAAAAATGGTCAAGGGTGAAGATAATAACAGGTCTGGAGAAATCAATCATCAATGACCTAACAGCCATGTTAGTCAAATCTAATACCAAAGAAGAAGACTTTTCCTCATTGGAGTGGGAGACCAAAGCCAAGGAGAAAGCTATGGAATAAAACAGAGATTTTCATGGCTCTACTGGAAGGGAAAAATAAATCCCCCATTTCTAATATTAAGGGACATCAGCATTTGGGTGCTCAAAATTTAGTCCCTAGGGCTCCCAATAACCCAGAATTCTTGCTGAACAAGTTTGACAACAAGTGATTTGAAATTAATCCTACAAAGGTTGGCAGTCTTTTTCAAAGCTTTTTAAGAGGTTTAAGGCAATCCAGATTTTCACAAAACCTCAGACTAGCCTCAATGGCCAGTAATAGAACAAATTATTGCACCCCTAAATATATTTGGATGCAAGCGTAGAGGTGTTTTGGTTGGCTTACTTTCCCTGTGATTACAAATTGGGGATGAGAATGTTAAACTATACACAGACCAATGTCCAATGCCTATCCTAGGGTTAAAATCCCAACTACTTGTTTGGCCAATCATGTCAAGAGATATTGGAAGGCTTTGGAGATGTTGAAATTTTGGGATGTCTTAGCACCTTGCCTGAGATAGAGGGGAAAAATTAAACTGTAGCAAAGTTTTGTGTGGCATTAATAAAACTCTTCTCATGTGTGACCAGAAAAAAAAACATCTCATACACTGTGGTAAACCTAATGAAAAACAAATTGTTTTTCTAATATCACTAATCACAGAGGAATAAATCACAGTATTATTGTTGGAATTTAAGCAAAGAGAAAGAAGGAAGGGAATTAGTGAACAGACTCTGGGATACTCAAAAGATGGGGACTTTGTTTTATGAGGAGAACTGATGATGTTATTTCTTGGACTAGGCTATGTTTTTATAGACTAGTTACAAGTGTGACAGATTGTGGTTGTGTAATGAAAATGAATAAAGAGTAATTTGAATAAAAGCTGAGAGGAGTATAATATGAGTACTTGTAAGAAATAACTAGTCAGGCCTTCTCAGTCTCTTTTAGTCAAGCTAGTATATTAATCAAGAAAAAACATATTACAAAAACCACAAATACTAAGAGGCGTTAATTCTAGTAATCAGTTTTTAGTAATCATAAAATGAGTTCAGAAAAAAGAAATAACAATCAATTAAATTAAGGATTGTAATTACAAATAGCTTAATATTTATGATGTATTCTAGTCTGAAAAAACAAGTTGATTCTCTGAAAATTAAATGGAGGGAAGATACTTTTGAGGAGGAACAGAAAAACTCAACACGCCCCCTCTGTTCTGACCAAAAGAATTAAAGACTAGGAAGTGGGAATTTTAAGGACAATAGGGAAGATAATGGAATGGGGGTTGAATTGTTAAATTGGATGAGATTATGGCACAGAGTATTTGAATGTTGATGGTTGTATTCCTTATTTGAAAAGGTAGAAGCGGACATGGATTTTTGTTGACTTAGGTTGTATGAGCCTTCTAATTGTTGTTGGTGTTGTTTTTAATGAGTAGAGGTGATTGGAATGTGATTGAGAGTGATCGGGATGAAATGGACGCGACTAGAATTGAGTGAGTGTTTGAGAGATGTTGGACTGAGTGAAGATTGTTGATTGTTTGTAGGTGGTAGCTTTGTTGAAGAGTATATGTGATCGGAGAGTGATCGGGATGAAATAAGAAAGAGGACCGATCGGAGTGACAAGAGAAAGAGGCTGAGGAAGACGAGGTCATGAGGTACCGAATCGATAGAACAATCGTTTCCGAGAAGAGATGGTTGAGGAGGATAGTGATGAGAAACTAGTGAAAACAACGACAATATGATGGTGACAACGACGAGATGATGGCAACAACGATGATCTGGTGGCAGCTACGATGAGATGGTGGTGGCATCAACAGGTTGTGGGTGACTGAGGAAGACAAGGTGATGAGGCACCGATCGATCGATTTCGAGAAGTCAGATTGGGAGAATGTCATCGATCATTTGTTTGAGGGAGTTGGGAGTGGTCGCGACTGAAAGGAAGGAGGTGGAGTGCAATTGAGGTCGCGCGAGATTGTGAACGAAGGCATTGAGACACCTGGTCGGTACCTTCAGGGTTTCAAAGGAATAGATTGGAATTGTTAAGGATCTTGGCCGAGGAGAGTAGGACGGAGGAAGCGATTGGAGGTGAAGGCGAGAAGAGAAAGATGGGAAGGTGACAAAAAACAAAGGGAAGGTGACATCGGCGACAAGATGGTGGCAATCACGGCGAGACGGTAACAACGGCGACCACAAGACAAGCTGGTGTTCACAACAATGATGAGCTGGTGGCGACAGCAATGAGCTGTGGGCGACGACGACGATGAGCTGGATGCGATTACGACGAGATGGTAAAAACGGCGACCTTATGATGGCAACTCAAAGGAGCTGGCGGCATCGATGAGCGACTGGAGACAACGTCCATACTGAGGCGACACAGAGAGGCTAGTGGCGTCAATGAGGAACTGGAGACAACAATGCCTGGAGAGTTGAGAAATGAGACCGGATGGATTGATGGTAAGACCAAGACTGTAAGTTGGAGAGGGATTGGTGGAAGGGATAACGCAAAAGGAAGCAGTCTTTCGACTGTTAATCGTGTTGGAATTTAAGCAAAGAGAAAGAAGGAAGGGAATTAGTGAACAGACTCTGGGATACTCAAAAGATGGGGACTTTGTTTTATGAGGAGAACTGATGATGTTATTTCTTGGACTAGGCTATGTTTTTATAGACTAGTTACAAGTGTGACAGATTGTGGTTGTGTAATGAAAATGAATAAAGAGTAATTTGAATAAAAGCTGAGAGGAGTATAATATGAGTACTTGTAAGAAATAACTAGTCAGGCCTTCTCAGTCTCTTTTAGTCAAGCTAGTATATTAATCAAGAAAAAACATATTACAAAAACCACAAATACTAAGAGGCGTTAATTCTAGTAATCAGTTTTTAGTAATCATAAAATGAGTTCAGAAAAAAGAAATAACAATCAATTAAATTAAGGATTGTAATTACAAATAGCTTAATATTTATGATGTATTCTAGTCTGAAAAAACAAGTTGATTCTCTGAAAATTAAATGGAGGGAAGATACTTTTGAGGAGGAACAGAAAAACTCAACAATTATTCCACACAGAGGAAAGCTGTATCACATGGCCCAAAATAATGTACACTTGGGATAACCACTTACATAATATAAAACCACCCCAAATTCCCATGATACATACACCAGAAATCCTTGAGAATTTATCTAACCTTCATAGAACCCCTCTATTCATGTCCAAAATTCCTAATTACCCCTCAAAATATTCTGAACTGTATTTTCAGCCCCACTTAGCAGTAAAACAAATACAGAAATGGGTATAAATTAAGTGGGGGAAATTTGAACATAAAACAGAGCCATACTATTAGCAAAGCCCCTTATTTTCTAGCTCCTTTCTTCATCCCTCATTTTCCACTTGATACCCTATTAAAAATACACCACACACACAATGTCCATAGTAATGCCTTATCTCCATTTATATCTTTCCAAGCCATGTACCAAGGGCCTTTTTTCCTTGTACTAGGATCCCCTTTGGTTGAATTGTAGAATTTATCTTGCCTTTTTTTAGAAAGCTCATTTATCATCCATAAGGCATAATTGAAGCTATATCTACCCCCTGCTGCTTCTCCCCCATCAGAATTTCATAGCACTTTGACCTGGTCCCTGAAGAAAAATTACATGCATTTTGACAGCATACCTTTTACCTGATCAGTGATTTCTTCAGTTAAATAAAAATATCTTATTCTCATCAGCCAAAAGACTTGCTTGAAGGGTCCATACTCTATTATTTTCCCTTAAGGCAGCCTTTCAAGCACCCCAACTCTCTCAATCTCCATTTCCAAAAAAGAGTAGTTCCAAAACATTTGCATAGGACACCCAGAGATTTCCCATGACCAGATACTCACATCAAATTTCCTGACCAAGACTCTGAGCCACTCTTCTACTCCTAAGAAATACCTCTTGGCCAACTTGGCATTCAATCCTACAACCAACATTGGACCCACATTCAAACTTGACAGAAACCAGATACTTATGGATGAAAGATAAACTGGCAATTGAGAACACCGTTAATCTCCTCAACAACTTTTCTCAAAGCTTGAAAGGGTTGCAGTTGAGATCCTCATGTAAAAAAGATCTCATATGGGTAAATGTGTGAATGATGGTGTGAGACATTCCTGTATTTTTCAGATGATTGTTCTATGATTGATGCTGGTATCAGAGCTGTTTATTTCTACATGACTTCCTCAATCAGGGATAGGCACTCTGATTTGGTACAACATCAAACCAGTCAAAAATGGGTACAATGACGGATCATTCATGGCACTCCAACAAGTCCACATGAGTGACTAATGGATGTAGGAATACAGGGCAGATGCATCTGCCCTGTCTACCTGTAGCCTGAGTAAGTACAAACCATGATTTTTTTTTCACACTGTGTGAAAATTGATACGAAGTTCCTCAAAAGCAGGCCAGGGTCAGTCCCTTAAATCAAAGGGGGGCATGTTTCTCCTCAATGAAGGCCATATTCTTGTGCCTTGGCCTACCACAAAAGAAACAAGAGATAAAGATCAATACAACAACATAAATCAAACTGACTGCTGTTCTGATCAAGTGGGATGCGTAACAAACATGAAATGCTTTGCAAGGGCCTATGGCCCGTGATTGTTGCAGATAAATGAATGCGTTTGAGATGGCGTCCAAGCAAAACAAGGCACGAGTCTGATTTTCATAAGTCATGGCACAGCTTGGAGTCTGGATGTGTACTAAGGTTTGGTACGGCGTAATAACGGCGGCATAAAAGAATTAATAACTAAGAACGTATTTTTAAAGTGTAGAAAACCGAAGGAGAATGTCGAGGAAAATATGAAAAGAGTCGTGACTGTATACTTTTATAGGGTTCTCAACATAAAACGAAAAGAGGACGAAAAAAACGACTACTGTTGGAATAGAATGAGGGAGTGGCTGGAAGAAAACATCGGAGAGACTATCACCCAAAGAACAAGATCGGATTCCTTCGAGTACTAGCCTGATAGCAATCAGAGGGTCGATCCCTAAAATAAGCCAAAACCAGCAACTTAGCCTATGGGTAGAAAGGTCAAGACTTGTCAAGTCAGCAAACAGAAGTCATTTCTGTCAGCTCACTGTGTGATAGAGCTTTTCCGAGTCACTCGATTGATCCAAATGAAAACGCGATGAGATGATGGAGAGGCTTGCAGCCGAAGACAGGTTAAGTTGAAAACTGGCTTTATTTGGCCAGGAAAAAGCTTCAGGGGGATCGAGTGCTGGAGTCCCAATCAAGGAGATCTTCTAATGGTTCCAAACCTACATCATCATCATCATCATCGCAGCCGTTTTGTTCAAGTTGACGCCATATCAGGGGGTTTTGTTGCGTATCGTCGGGAGATGTGGTGCGTTTAGAACGATAAGCGTTGACGAAATAGTAGCGCTGTTGACGCTGATCTCCATCCAGACTATCTTCGGGTGCGCAATATGGGGATCGCTCCATTTGGCTCTGGGCTAAGGCTGAGAGGCGTTGGAGTTCAAGCTTGGTAATGACTTGGGGAGACGGGCGGATAAAGATAGCTGATCGGGGGCAGGTCCGATACGCAGACGAGCGGCTGAGGTGTAAGGATGTAGGTTGGTGCTGATGAAGGACAGCTGAGTCAGTATCAACGAGGGTCGAACATCTGAGTGCTCTAGCTGTTCGGAATCGCTTGGGCGCGCGAGGGGTGGAGAGCCGGACAGCTAACTAAATCGGTTCAAGTCCAAAAACAACGAAATACATACACGGGGATAGACAGGGTGTCAATAAGGGGAGGAATACAGCAAAGGTTCCAGCTGAGTTGAGAAAGGAAAGGCAGCATACCTTGAAGGGAGGGGTGGGTGGAGTGAGCTGAAGCTGATCAAGCAGCTTATTGGCCGAAGACTGGCCGGTCGAGTGACGGTGTTGAACTTGATAGTTGAGGACGAGGAATACGAGAGGGCGAATCAAGCTAGACCAATAGCATGACCTGGCGAGATCGCCGAGGAAGGATCGTATGAGGGCCTGATCTCCATGAGGCTGAGGGATCATGATGACAGGGCGTAAGGAGAGGAAGATAGAGGGGTCGGAGATGTAAGCCAGAGTAGGGTTGGGAGTGGCTTGGCTGGTTGATCGATGCTCGGGACCAAAGCGATCGAATAGGAAGATGGTGAATGATGATGTAGGGTCAGAGAGTATAGAAGAAGTCTTGGAGGGGTCGAGTCGGGAGGTGGGAGGATGATGATGATGAGGAGGAGGAGGAGGATTGCGCAGACAGAGCTGGAGCTGATTAAGAGTAGATTGTAGGATAGCTTGAAGGGTTGAGCTAGTTGGTTGAATGGTCATCTGTGGGGTCCTAGTGAGTGATTGATAATAAGCTGTAGTAGATCGACTGAACTCGACGGAATCTGATGTTGGGGGAGGTTGACCAAGTTGGACGGCCATTGGGCAAGGTTCGAGTGAATCAGATGATGAGGATAAACGAAGGCTGAGCATGATTGAGACTCAGATGGTTCGTCTGAATTTGCAGTTGGACTGGACCACTTGAGCCCTAGTGTCTTCTTACCCCGATCGATCTCCTTGCTGGGTAGCAATCGAATATGTTGCAGGTTATATGTATGTATTTAAACGCACGATCGACCCGAGATCTCTTGGAAACAGCTCAGAAGCGAGAAGGCGCGCTCGAAGATAGGACCAGTTATTCTCTGGAGCTTGCATAAACGGTCAGAAGGAGTCAGTGCCATCTAATTCTTCGGTCAATCTTACTTGTTGGAGAGATTAGTGAGATAAGAAAGGGAAGGCCGGAGGTTGAGGAGGGAAATCGGTTATTCACATTTGCAAGATATTCCAAGAAGTAAGACTACGTTGGTCGTCTAAGGATATTGCCGAGCTTGGTTTAGCCTGCCGAGCCTGAGTGTATTTTATTTAAATAAGTATTTATTTATATGGAGAGAAAGAGTTAAAGAATATTGGTAAGATGTAGAAGATTTTCGATAATTTTTGTTTACTGGATATTTTAGAACACCATCAGATATTTATTTAGATAATTGCATAATTATGTATTTACATATTTACTTAATCCATAACCTACTTGGTGATAGGACCACACAGAATTCCACCTCTTAGGTTACTTACAAGTAAATATGTAGATCATTAATACCCCTACGAGTTTGTTGACCGACCAGAAACGGGTGTCTGGACTTGGCTGGTATCGTGTCATTTGAACAGTGTTTTCAGCCCCAATGATTATTTTTAGCCACCCCTTGAAGCTCATCACGCTTTTTGATAGACAGCCACCAATTAACCTTATTTCATTATTATGACATCTTTTGATCTAACTACCCCCATAGGACCCCTTTTACATCTTTGATCTACATAAACCACCTCATTATTTCAATTTACAAGCCAGCCAAAATACCTGAGACAGGGGACGCTCCCCTCGGGTTTGGATGGATCACCATGTGAAAAAACTGCTCAACTGATACCAGCTGACATGCAAGATACTCAGTCATAAATCACATTATAACTCCACCCATTCACATAATGATGCTTGTTTGCACAGTCACTGGGCCTAGTGCACAGTGGCTTGGCAGTGGCAAAACTAGTTGTCATCATGGATCAGATGCTCTATCATTCCCTCAGTTTTCTTCCTCCTTCCTTACAGTTTAATACTGACCACCAAACCCAATTACAACTCTACACAATGATAATAACCATTAAGTACCTAGTTATTGGTAAGCCACAAGATATGCAGGACATGTCCAAATGTCCACATTGAACCACATTGCTATCAGCTGATCTAACTGCCTAGTTTAAAGTGAGAGACATAAAAAAATGCATGCAATGAGTTCAGCTCTCCTTTTGTATTTCAGAACATTCTGCAGGGAGGAAGGCATTCTGAGAGCTGTCTTCTGGGGTTCCTAATCTAATCTCTTGTAAATATATCAGTTTTTGGTCTGTGATTGTATGTATGTAATCACCCTGGCAAAACCCTCCAGTTGAAGAGAATATGTAGTCTCTTCAACCATACAGACTTTCTACAGTCAGAGAGAATATGTAGTCTCTTTGACAGGAGTGACTTCCTCAGTTCAAAGATACTACTAGAAGGAATTGTCCAGCTCTGGTCAAGAAGAATATTTAGTCTCTTTGACCAGAGGAAACCCCTCTGGTTGAAGGGAGAGAGATCAGAATTATGTAAGAAAACACAGATCGGTGTTCACTTACATAACACCCTTTGAGAAAGACATGTATAGGTATGGGGTATACCCATAACTATATATACATATAGGAAGGGAATGCGGGTTGCATGCATCTTGTTATTTGTATATGTATGGGTATCCCCTATAAATATGCACACCCTTTTTTAGAGGGGCATACCCTTGGTGTGGGTTTGTGTATATCAATGCCCATCAAATTTGGTTAAAAGGTTCCAGAAGTGTTTAGAGAAATTAGTCTGGAGTATCAGGTGTTGATGGAACAAAAAAAATTGTTTAATCCTTGTCAGATGCTGGTTTTAGTCCATACGTTTTCAACATTCCAAGAAACAGGATTAAATTGGTGGCTTTGATTGTCAACAAACTGTACTCTATTCCACAAATAGTGGCGTGTACAGTAAGGAATAAAAAGTCTTACACTTAAAAAAGTGTAATAAAGATAACAATAAACAAAATTAATTTGGTGTTTTGTTAAAAACACTAAGTATTAAAAAAAACAGGTTACTACCCTGCTGCCAGACTTCTGTTATGGGAATAAATATCCTCAGAAGGGCTAACCAGACTTTAACACGGTTCTTCCAATTAAATTAAGAGTATTAATTTAATTGGGGGGTTTTGAAGAACTCTAACTACTAAAGATAGTTATCAGTAATAAAAAGGCCAGTCCTCCTGACTTACAGGAGAAGGTGTACGCCTTGGTAGCTTATAATAAGTTATCTAGTAATGGTTAAAGTTGATGGGAGGAGGATGTCTTCAATTTGGTGAAGAAACCTCCTCCTTTAATAATAAATATTATCCCTCTGCATTTTATTTGACAGTGGGGATTGGGGCAATTTTGACAGGTGAATCTGATCAGCCTTTTCGTGGTAAGAAGAGAAACATGGTGTCATTTTTAATTAAAATGATGCCATATTTATTTCACATTAATTAAATTAATTTAATGTTTATTTTTCTTAATTAAACTAAATAATTATTGATCACATGTACATGTAAATTCCTTTGGGGTTAGTGCTTGGAAAAGCGCTTGCTCTGGAGAGTTAAACATGTGGGAATTAATTTATAAGTCATTATTGCATAATTAATATACTTTACATAAAGATTTACTTTTATTTATGTGTAATTTTATACTATAAATTACTATGTGTTAATCTTGGATCTTCCAGGATTTTCAAGAAGAAAACTATGCCAATAAATGGTTCTTTATCCATTTATTGCATGTTTGAAAATTAATTTTCCAAAGATTTTCATTAATTAAATTATAACTTAATTTTGGTAAAAAATAGATATAATTTTAAATAAATGTTTTTGTTGAATATGGTGATGAGTGTGGCTTGAACTCAGGTCCCTATGTTGATCGCAGTTATTACTAAGCCAGTCTTTAACTGTTGAACTATTGTACAATTTGCTAACATGCTAGACCTAATTTTCCTTTTTGGCAAGACTGTCAATGTAATAGGGGGTATCAAATATGACCAAATCCACAATTATCTAATCAACGGGTTTCACCAAATCCACAATTATGAAACCAGTGGATAAAAATTCCAAATAATGCCATTAGGGGGTATCAAATATGACCAAATACACCATTATCTAATCAACTGGTTTTGAAAATCCACCATTTTTTCAAACCATGGATACCTATATAAAATGGTTCAAAATCCTCAAAAGTGAAATTTTGTTGAAAAATGTAATTCACTGGTTTTAATTGTGGATTTGATCATATTTGATACCCCCTATTATTTGCACTAGACGTGTCAAGTATCAACAACAAAAACCCCAATATAATTACAAAAACCACGATCCTCCACATTTCAACCAATCACAACTCAGGATCCAAACTTGCAATATAAAACCCCAATACAATCAATAATCCTCCACGATTCAACCCCAACCAACAATAAATTGCCCCCAATACAATCAATAATCCTCCACAATTCAACCCCAACCAACAATAAATCATTGCCAATACAACTCCACCCAGTCACAAACCCAAACTTGTTCTTCAGTTTTCCTCAAAATTTGGTAAGTTTAGTCAATTATAAACTTGCTTGCAGAAAAAACATTAATTGATCATTCCCTGATCCCAGAACGATGCCTATCAAAAAAACAAATAAATTCATCACCGGAAAAGGAAAAGTGATACCAAAGACGTCAGCAAGCAGGAAGAAACCCATCAAGAAGCAAGCACAACATGTCTCTGACAATGATACAACCGGAAAAACTTCTTCTCACCTAAAGAAGGACGACTTCCTCATAATCATTGACTGGCTCAAAATCCAAAAGAATTACGATTTGTGCTTTGGAACTGGTAAGGCACCGGCGGTTGGAAGGCCAGCCAAAGGGAAGATTAACGGATTCAAGCTTATGGCAATCAATCTGAGAAATTAATCCCCTTCACAAATCAAACTAACGGCCAGGCAGATGAAAGATTGTTTTAAGAGCTACAAGGACAAGTACAAGAAAACACATACCCAATCCCTCTCCACTGGCTTTGGACTCACCAATGAAGACCGATCGGCAGGAATTATCACCATTGACAAGAAGCTTGACAAAATTTATCCACATTTCCATGCTATGCATCAGCTGATGGGTAAGAAACCGTTTGTGACGCCCTTGTACAAAGTTGATGCTCAAAACGGTGATGAGAGCTCTGACTCTTCTGGTCCCAAGGCCAACAACTTGGACTAAAATGTTGATAAAGATGACTCAGATAATGTATCTGTGGATTCCAATAACTCTAGGGCTCCAGTTGTAAGATTGATCAGTTGTTTCATTGTCTTTTTTGATAATTGCTAATATGTTCAATATTGTTTATACGTGATGAATTAGTCAGCAATCTTGGAACCTTTAGAAACAAATGAGAATAGGTCTGAAGGAGGCAGGGACGGTGAAGAGGTGTGTTTGAAGTTCTTCTTATCACTTATGCCATTTCTTCTTCAAACAATTGACCTTGCCACTAAATAATTTAGGAAAGAGTTGGACCGGCCAGTGTTTGTGACAATCCGTCAGATGAAAATGAAGCGGCAATCCTGGTTTGTTATTGGATCAATTAATCACTGTTGTTTGATTGATTAGCTAAAGCCCCATTTCTTCCCATGTTTGACATTAGCAAGGAAAGGAAGCAAGTATTCGTCCTAGTGGAAAGGTTAAATCATCTAAGCACTATCGAAGGGCTGTGGATCCCCTCACTGCCAAAGAAAGGGCCCTTGACACAAGTGATTCAGAGGATTAATGTCCATCTGATGCTCAAGAAGATACTCAGTCACCCTGCAAGAAGAAGAAAAACAAATCATGCACCACTTTGACACCTAACAACGCTGCATTGGATTCTCCTGCAAATTCAAATAAACCGTTGCCAACTCAAACACCCAAGGACAAGCGAAGGGCATCCAACAGTGCCAATATCAATCTTAAGAGCCGATCAACCTCAGGGCCCAACACCCCCAATCCTTTTTCTCAATATGAAGAGTATGCATTGAAGAGGGATGAAGGCCAGTTGGAGATGTAATCCTTGTTCCAATTTTATTTAACTGACATGCTTCTTCAACTTATTCTTTATTAGGAAAGTCACAAGTGGCTTCAGACACCCTCAGTTTTGAGATGTTGAAGTTTGAACGACAGGTCAACAATGATAATAAGGGGGTCGAGTTGGAGGAAAGGAAATTCAACCACTCAATTGAACTTGAGGAGACAAAGTGGGATCATGGAATTAAATTAGAGGAAAAGAAGTGGGAACGTGGAATAAAATTAGACCAGAGGAAATTAGACTTGGAAAGGGAGGAGAAGGATAAGGAACAAAGGTTTGAGATGGCCAAGATGGAACTTTTGGCTTGTCAGGAGCACATCGGTAAGAAGTATGACCTGGTGACTCAGTGTGTGGCTCATGGGAATATTACAGAAGAGATTGAACGCTTGGCAAATTTATTCAAATAGTCCACCTTTTTTGGCTTTGTTTGCACCCAACAAATCATTTGAAACATTGCATGTTACACATTAGAAAGAAAATCAAAAAAGCAAACTATCAATTATATTTTAAAGAGTTATCTAAAATAGCATCCATATCTCTAATAGTCCAGTTGCTTTTATTTGGATGATTAATATAGTGACCATCTCTAATAAGCTGACTGGCTTTTTGGGTTTTCTTGGGCAGTTGGCAAGATAACCCCATTCGTGTATGTGAAGAGTTGGGAGCAGTTTTTGAGGGAAGAGTCAGGTGAGAATAAGCAGTGGCTTTCCATGCACACTCAACTATACCATCAAATCCTGCAAATTTGATGCCACAAGAATCGTCTGGAAAGACAAATTCACCTCCAGTGACTTGAAGATTATTCTTGACTAGCTTCCCAGTGTGTTTCTCAATGAGAATCAATAGGACAAATCTGAAGGGTGAAGAATTGGTGTCTTGGTGTGGTGTGTTTGCAAACTGGCCAAGGGTAAACGACAGGTGTGAGGTGAATCCTTTGCGGTGGGCTGAATATTGGGGAGCTAGTCCAGGGGCTTTGAGCCAAATGTGTTGTTTCTGGACCTCACGGAATAGGGGTTTGGATACAGATTGGAAGCACCGGCCAAGAAACTTATTGATTTTTGGAACATCCTTTTGAAGCGCTTCATAACCGTGTCGATCTGTAGCAACTTTGGAAGAAATTCCTGTTATACCAATTTGGGATTGTGCCTCGTAACCTTTTTGCCATCCCAGACTGTACATTTCACCCGAGTATGCTGGTCTGTTGGATTTATTGGAATTTTGGAATTTTGCCTGCTGGATGAGATTTTGGTATTGTTCTTGGAGTTTTGCATCCATGGTTGAGAATGGTCGGAACTTTACCACTGCAATAACCTTCTTACAAGCTCCATCGGCCCAGCAGATAAAGTACTTGTTGAAGAATCGGATGTTGGCATTTGGATTGGGAATTGAGATGTGGACTGGAATATGGGACTGGCCAGCAAAATGTACATTGGCCCGTTGACGGCGAAGAAGTTGAGTGGTGGCTTTGTACTTTTTCCGCTTCCTTTGATTTTTACTGAGGTGTGATTGCGGAGCCAGACAAGAACCTTCTGCTTCATTGAACCCTTTGCTGCCACGTATATCTTGTTCTTGATAGTGATCACATTGGCAATAGATTTGACAAATTACGCAAGACTCTGATTCCATCTGAGACATGTTAGGAGGCACGTGGGGATTTGGATTGGAGTGTTGCTTGCAAGTAGGTGGGCGAGGTGGACGGCTGAGTTTGACTTTCTTCAAGGATAAATCGGATGATTCTGAATCGTGGTCACTGCTTTCATTGTCGGTAGAGCCAGCTTCTGAGAAGGTGCTATCTGAATCCAAATTGTACATCAAAAAGGAAGGTGACGGCGGGTCCTGGTGGCAAGAATCATCCCCTCCTTGCTCCTCACTAATGTGCTGTGACTGTTCTAGATCAAGAGGAATAGCACATAGCCAATGGATGTTACAGTTCTTACTTGATCTTTGAACAGGCAGTGGCACATCAGCTTGGATTGGGGAGGGGGTGGGCAAGCGTGGTGACGGCGGGTCCTGGTGGCAAGAATCATCCCCTCCTTGCTCCTCACTAATGTGCTGTGACTGTTCTAGATCAAGAGGAATAGCACATCGCCAATGGATGTTACAGTTCTTACTTGATCTTTGAACAGGCAGTGGCACATCAGCTTGGATTGGGGAGGGGGTGGGCAAGCGTGGTGACGGCGGGTCCTGGTGGCAAGAATCATCCCCTCCTTGCTCCTCACTAATGTGCTGTGACTGTTCTAGATCAAGAGGAATAGCACATCGCCAATGGATGTTACAGTTTGTACTTGATCTTTGAACAGACAGCGGCACATCAGCTTGGATTGGGGAGGGGGTGGGCAAGCGTTCTTGTGGTTGGTTGGGTTCAGCGGCCAAAAATTCCTGGTGTTTGAGAGCTGAGGAGCTGGAGTTGGAACACCGGTTGATGATGGACGACACAATCTTGATGATCTGACTCAGGCACCCGTCCATCTCCTCCGTTGCTGCCACCAAAACTAGGGCAAAGCCTTGGATTGTTGAGAGAAGCAATTGGATTGATCCAACTATTGACTTGGTTTGCGTCTCAAGATAAACCTAAATGAATTGAACAAAAGAAATCAAATGTGTGTTGTTATTATTGGGTTTGGCAGGTAACAGTAGTAGTAGAGTCAAGAAAAGATGTACCTTTAATTTCTCAAAATCTTTGTTGGATTGAGCAGTGATTTCAACTGATTGTTCTCCACATTTGGCAGTCTCTGAAGGAACGGATCTAGATTCGTTCCGGCCATTCAAAGTCCGTTGGTTGGTCGCTGAAGCTCCTGGCCCTCGGTTCAGGTTGATCATTGACGGGGCTGGCGACTCATCATTCCGACGTCCCAACAAGCTGATCCCAGCGGTATGGTTAGGAGGAGCGAGCTGGTTGTTGGCTGGATGGAGCCATGAGGTCGTGATTCGTGCCCCACCATCCTGGTGTGAATCATTGTCATCATCCTTGGAGCGGTTGGCGTCCAAGTTTTCACTCATGTCAATCTGTGCTGCTGTGGCTCGACACATGCCGACTAGCTGGACAAGTTCAACCATGCTAAGGCAGAGATGACTAGCAGCTGCATCCAGGAGACCAATCGGCGATAAGCCAAGGGAGGCAACATGGTTCTTGGATGCAGTGATCAGAAGGTCAACCGTATTCTCCAAGTCTCGAATAGCCTCCTGAAAGCAATGTTGCTCAGCCAGCAGTAGATCCTGTCGGCTGTGCATCTGTCTCAACTTGTCTACAAGCTCACCTACATCAGCCTTGAGCCTCTCAACGACAGAGTTGTTCAATAGATGTCTCAACTCGCCTACAAGCTCACCTAATTCAGCCTCCAGCCTCTTGACAACGGAGTTGTTCGATATATGTCTCAACTCGCCTACAAGCTCACCTAATTCAGCCTCCAGCCTCTCGACGACGGAGTCGTTTGTTCTAAGTCTCAACTTGTCTACAAGCTCACCTACTTCAGCCTCCAGTCTCACGACGATGCAGTCATTCAATCTATGTTTCAACTCGTCTACAAGCTCACCTACTTCAGCCTCCAGCCTCTCGACGACGCAGTTGTTTGATCTATGTTTCAACTCGTCTACAAGCTCACCTGAGCCACGCCTGAGGTAGGCAGGATAGCTTGGTCTATGAATCAATGTCAAGTGCTTTTTTTAGACTTGAAGAGTCTTTGACATAAATTATAAGGACAAGCATCACAATGCTCACTTACCGATTGACTTCAGCCTCCAGCCTCTCAATGACAGAGTCATTCAATCTACCATTGCTATCCAGTGTGGCTGCAGATTGATGTGAGTCTAGCTGTTGGTTGAGATCAGAGACCTGCCGTTTTAGCTGATGAATATCTTGCTCGACAGATTGCACTTCTTTTGATTTGCATTCGTCCTGAGAACCAAACATACTTTGGGCGAATTGGCTCAGCTATTTGATGAACGACTTGAATTGTGGACGGTATACAGGCAAGCTGAAGGGGGCAGAAGGTTGTGAGGTTCTTAAAGCGGCCTCCAATTGGACTATCAACGGTTAAAGGAGGAGCTGTGTGTTGGACCTTTCAGAGGCAACGAGTTTGTTAGCGTTCAGCAGAGAGATGTTGGGATGGTTTTTGGCAGGGAGAAAATCAACATGGCGATCTATCTGGGCCAATTCAGCCATCTCCTGTGGCTTGGCCTGAATCAGAAAAGCGTTGACAACATCCAAAAGGTCCTGAGCAACCGTCGTGGTGAAAAAAAGAAAAGATAATAAAAAAATAGTGACAGCACTCACTTTTGTGGAAGGAGTGAATAACAGCAGGTATGTCAGCAAACAATCCAAGCACCAAAGAGGAGGGATGATTGCTCAAGTGGCTTACCTGTCATTTGCTCAGCCACAAAGCACATGAGCAAAAGATAAATTGATACATGGCATGAAACATTAGAGGAAACGTGACTTTGACAGGGTTTCATGCACCACATGTTGAGCTGGTGGAAGAATAAATAGATTGGTTGTCCTGTTTGATTGTTGTATTCAGGGCTGAATACATGATGTTTTCAGGGACTGTTCCCAAAAAAAACAAAAGAGTCAGGGCTCATAATCACTCATGAATATGAATTAAAGATCAAATTTTTCTCACAAATTAGTTTTGAGAAAACCAACCATCTGTAGAGATGTGCGTGCTCACTTAGGCAAGAAAATATATTTTTCTCCAACACTAAACACCAAAAAGGCACCAGTACGTGTAATAAACTTGTTGATTTTATTGGCATTCAAGATGAGAAGAGAACAAATATCTGTAATGAAGCAGAGCAATCAAGAAAAATTGGCACTGCAAGGAAACCAAATCAAATGAAAGAGTCAGAAAGCTGGAAGTGTATTGTTGTGCAAGTGAATGTTGAATTATTCACCTTAGTTGAAGAGTGCAAGTGTTATGGGGTGTAACAGTCCACGTAATCCATCGTTACTAGATTCAACGTTTTCCAACAAGGGCAGGGCTGCTTCTGGTTCCTCCTCATTGTAAAGTTCATGCCACTGATCCTTGAGGTCGGCTAGAAGATTATGCAGAACAATGCAGGTGATGATCCACTTGACCGTTGCCTTCATCTCACGAGAGTTCCTGATTTGTGATCAAATTTCTCGCAAACTGGAAAATCGTCCCTTTAGAATACCAATGGCATGTTCAATTCATACTCTTGATTGGGCTTGATGGTAATTGAAATCCACATTCTCAGGTATAAGCAAATCAGAACCTTTGTAGGCTGGAACGGTATGTTGATCACTTGAATAAGCAGGGTCGGCCAGGAGGAATTGGTGTTGATCAAAGAATCGTTCTGGATTTTGAGCAAGCTTCATATTAGAGAAGACATAACAATCGTGACAGGATCCTGGGTAGCCTGCAAGGTACGATATGAACTTTTTGTTGATGTCACAAACAAGAGTGACCAAAATAGAGTAACTTTTTGGAAAGCAAACAACACATCAGCTCAGAATCGGTAAAACAGTGGAACCAATGCAAACAATCCAACCGTTTTTTTTGATCCCAGTAGTGGTTACCGTCCACCGGAGGCTTTTGACTCAGTGGAATGGTTGTTCCATCAACAAATCCAACACATCCAGGGAAGCCTTCATCTTGCATGACCTGAGATGATTCCATACATTCTTCTTGAGTCGGCCATGATACCAAGTGCGAGCGCATTTGATAAAGAATCTTGATCACCCGACATGTGTAAAGGTTGATCGTTCCATAGCCAACTTGGAAGAGATTCTTGAGTCTGAACACAGCAGCACCGTTTCCGTTTGATCCAAGACGGCACATAGCAATAGCGAGTTGGACTGATGGGTCTCGTTGAGGATTCTGAGAGGAATTGTGAAAGATTGGATTTGACTCAATCAGTTGAAGAAGATTGAGGAAACATGGGAACAACATTTGAAAAAGCTGGAGGAAGCATGATTGAGGAAGTTCTTGAATGATTGAAAGGTCATATCAAGGATGGAATTGTGTAGTGGTGCCTCTGGCATTGAGGTATTGTTTCTGGAGTTTTGATCGACAATAAAGGTAGAAATCTTCAAGACCTGAGTCTTTGTTATCTGAGTCAAAAATCAATACTGTTGCAGCAGAGTTGGCCGCTTGAAATAGTTGCTTGTGTTGAGAGGGTGCTTGTCGCATGATTGGTTGAGGTGAGGTGTGATGTTTGCTTGGTTTGACAAGAGGAAATGGATTGAACAGTGAAGCGTGAGCTGATGTGAGATGTGATTTAATTGGGTTATTTTGGAAATGAAGGATTTGGATGGAAAACCAGGGTTTTTCATTTTCAAAATCCATTTGGTTTTTAGCTACCCCTTTTTGAAAACCTGTTGATTAGAAATTGTGGATTTGGCAATTTCTAATCAACGGGTTTTAATGGTGGATTTTGTCATATTTGATACCCCCTAATAAAAGATAAATAATAAAAATAAATAATAATTATAAATATTCAAGCTTGCAGTTTCAAGTATTTACATGTTACATACTACATGTAATATCTTGGTGGCTGACATTGATCCACATTCTATGGGTTTTTTGGGTGGAGTAGTGAGTTTGCTGACATTGAAGAAATTGTGGGTTGCACCCCCTTGAAGGTGAGTTTTTCAGATGGAGATTTCCTTCCAAAACTTGTTGGCCTTTGTTTTACTTTGCCCCTTTTTTGAGGTGTTGCAGCCTGTGTTGTTGTTGTTGTTACTTAGTGATTATAATTGGGGTTTCAAATGTGAAATTCTGTAATTCGCCCTTGAATTTCTTAATCTTGCAACACCTGCAATCCATGTTGCTATCAAGGAAGAGTTGATCTGGTGATGCAATTTACCGCCAAGGGAGTTTTCATTGGCTGATGGAGGTGGTTGGATCACCAATTGAAGTACTACAAGCCAAAAAAATCCTTCAATTGTGATCTTCTGTTGCTGTATTTAAAAATAAATTTCTTGAACTTGTATTTGCAATTTGAGTGTTGTCTCTTGGAAAAATAGAAATCCAAAATGTTTGTGATTAACACTTGTTTTATCTGTTGATTTTTTTTAGTATTCTTCTAGTTTTCCAAATATTTCTTTTGGTTTAAAAACAGATTTCAACTTCAAAATTAGCTTGTGTTTTAGGGTTCTAAAGAGTAATGTCAGAACAGCCAGTTCTTGGTCTTTTTCAATAGGGGTAAAATTGGCTGTCTTGGAGAGGAAATTGTCATGTTTGAAGATGAAATCAAGATTTTTAATTAATTGTTTTTTCCATGTGGTGCATTTATTGTGTATAAACCTCAGAAGTTCAAAGGTAGAGTGGATAAATTCATGAAATGCCATGGGGTCCTCCATCAAGTATTTCTGCTGACAAAAGCAATCTTTTGTGGTGGGTTTTTGCATTTGACAAGATGGGGAGTTTTTTTGTGTTCAGAATCAACAAAGTTTGTAAAAATTGATACTGTCCCTCTTTTAGCTGAGTTTTATTTTATCTTTATTGATTTGGCCTAGCTGTGCATGTTGTGGAACCAATCAAAGGGTAGAATGGAGCCTGGAAGGGAAATGGAAGACTACACTAGTAATAATTTAAGGTATACCAAGGGTTCTTATATACAAGCTGCCTTCCTGAGCAATGCTTATGGGGATGATGGTAACACAAATAATTACATAAAGGAAAAGATGTGGCCAATTTATACTTATTCTTAGATAATTAGTCCTTATGAGATGGGCTACAGTACTGCTCCCACAAGTTAAGAGGAATGGATGAGGGGAAACTCAGTTATAATATGTGTGTGATTAATTGAGTTGTGCATGATGGGTTTTATTGAGTTATGAGTGAGGTTGTATGCTTTGGCTAAGAATCTTAGATTTTCAGAGGATAAGATATTGGGGTATGAGGCTATATACTTTGGCTAATTATATTAACTGTGCAGGGGATATGAGATTGGGGTTAGAAATATGAATTCTTTGGCTATGTAAATTGACTTTTCAGGTGATGATTATTTTTTTATTCTGGGAATTTGTATATGATATCATGTATTAGGGGTACAAGAGGGAAGAAAAAGTGTCCTTCTATATCTGAAACAGATATGAGCCACACAATAAAGTAAATATTGAATATGAAGAGAGGTGATGATTTGATAGCAGAATATGGAGACTTGCACTTATGAAAATAGTATGTGGAGGCCTAGAAAATTTTAGTACACAGTTGTTATGAAGGGGCCCAGCCCAAGTACAAACCTCATCATCCCAAAATACTCTGATTTTGTCTGTCATTAATGTTTCACCCAAAGTTAAAATCAGCCAGCAGCCCAAGATCAAAAGAAAATAAGAATTTAAATGAAGTACCAGTGAGAACTTGACAATTGGGGTTGTAGTTATGCATCAGGATTATGTAATTCACACATTGGATTGGGTTTTGATTGGGATTGACCTTCCTCATTGCTTTTGGCTCATGTGGAGGCAGTGAAGCTTGTTTTGATAGATTATGAAGTGAAATTCCAAGGTTGCATTTCATGATTAAGGCCTACTGGGTTTCTTCTAAATAGGTTGGTGGGTTTTTGGTGACCTTCTCCAGGAGAAACACCCATCTGTCTTCTGAGAAATCCAAATCCCAAACCCTTGCAGCATAGGTATTGTTCACAACTGCACAAGTGTTCTTGTATAACTCACATCAGCATTGAAGGGAATTGGAGCTAATATTTGATACATGCAATAATTTGATTTTTCCAATTAGTCTCTTTCATAGGTGGACCAAAAAAAAATCTAAAAAATGTGGTGTACTTGTGATATATTGGGACTAGAGATAAGGAGGTGGTGTCAGCTTTTTGGTATTGGGAACAGCTCAAAAAAAATAAAGGAAACCATACAATTGGCAGTTGGTGGTTCAATTGGAAGCCTTGTTGGATTGATTATATGGGGGTTGTGGGAGTGTTGAAGTGTCAAACTAGGCACTTCTTGATACACATTGCCAACACATTCATGCAAGACTTCATACCAGCATTGGAGGCAATACATCATCATCACCATCACACAAGAATACATATCAAATGTATTCAACATTAGGCAATGTGTACTTAGCTGATCAATGGTTAGATCATCACTCATGAATATTGAGGTTGTGGGTTCAAGTCCCACAGTACACAACCTTCATTTTAACTTGTTCTTTAGGGAGCCAATTATATTTACAGACTCACATTTTTCCTGCAGTCCACTTTGCATGGCTGGCCTGTATTCATCATTTCTTCTGCACAATATTTTTCCAGCTACAGCACCAAGTTTTGAAATTTGTAGCAAAAGTTGCAAGCTTTTTTGGGGTGGCTGTATATAAAGAAACCTAGACATAGCTCAAGAATCCTACTTACCACTGTGAAACCCCTGCTACAGCTTTCACAATAAACACCAACCCAGCTTACACAACCTTACCAGTAATATATATTCTCCACTGTCCCTGCTCCCCTTCTAGCTCAGTAGAGACCACTTCCAACTTTCACCCTCTACTGAGCTAGGTATGTCTTATTTCATTTCTCTCTCTTCATTCTCTCTTTCACTTCTTCTCTTCTTCTTCTCATATTAGTAAAAGAATTGTATCATCCCAGAGACCACTTCCAACTTTCACCCTCTACTTAGCTAGCAACATAATCTTAGGTTCTAGAATTGGTCCCCAACACTCTCTGCTCTGTTCTAGGTACCTCAGCTGTACCTTAGCGAAGAGTTCTAGAAGAGAACTCTTACAGCCACACCTTTCCATAAGAGGCCATAATTTTACATCTTCTTCTTGTTCCCAGAGACCCATTAAATCAACTTTCCCCCTCTAAGCTCTATTCCTCCCAAAATTATTTCCACATTGCTTTGTTGGTCAATTCCCCTTGTGTTTTGTCACTGATTGATTTCAGTGGAGTGAGAGGGCAATCAGATCTTTCAGTTGGCGGGATAGCCAACTGTTCTTTGAGGTGGAGCTTGTTCTTGCCATTGTATCTGTTTGGTAGGCCAGCTTTTAACTTACAAGATAACTATTTATGATTAGAAGTGTCAAAGAAGATGAGGAAACTCTAGTGGGTAACTGCGTTGACAAATTTTATATGCCATCTATGCAACATGTTTGTGATATGTAATATATATAATATGAAATGTATATATATAATAGGGGGTATCAAAGTTAAGAAATCCGCCATTTCAAATCCGCCATTTTTTTTGGCCAAATCCGCCATTTTTAATGGCGGGTTTTTGAAACACACCTACTCCAGGGTAGGTGTGTTTCAAAAAAGAAAAATGGCGGATTTCAGCATCAAATCCGCCATTTCCAAGTCTGGGAACCCCCAAAAATTTTCACTAGACCTCATTGATCAACAACATCCTTGGGACCAAATCGATCAAAATCCACTTCATCAATCACATCCTTGGCAGCAAATCAATCACAATCCACTCCATTGATCAACATCCTCCACATATCTAAGACTCAGTCAATCATGCCCAAGGCCTCAAACAAAAAACAACTTGAAAAATCTTTACAACTAACCAAGTTTTTGATGTGTATTGACTCCAATTCAGATTCTGACTTGGAATTTGATTTCTTACTCATCAGTCACTGTCTTCTGAAGCGATATACAATCCCTTGCATACACACTTTTCACCATCCCCACTATGAACGGCAAAAACTTCATCAACTCCCAGAATCCAGTTTTTGCCAACTGTTTCGGACCACGCTTGCTTCCTTCATGACTCTAGTGGAAATGATTGAGAATAACCCAGTGTTCCAGAACAACTCAAGAAACCCTCAGAGAGATCCAGCAATCCAACTTGCAATAGCTTCGTCTCAATTTGGTAGTAATGGAAATGGAGCAGCAATTTGTTGACTAGAAAATCTTTTCTTTGTAGGCTATGGGACAATTGATTTATATACAAAACGAATAATAAAGGTGCTGCTCCCACTTTGTTTCTTAACTTTGATATCCCCTGATTGATTTATATACGAAACAAATAATAAAGGTTCTGCTCCCACTTTGGAAAACACTTCTTACCTGGCCAACCATTGAAGAACACATTGAATTATCTCAGGTCATGCATGAAGAAGGCCTTTGACAACAATCAGTACCTTCTTGCCGACTCTGCCTATGCTAGTGGTAGATATGTTGTACCAGCTTTCAAAGGTTCATCTGTGGAGGATGAGGACAGAACCCGCTTCAACTATTGTTTGGCCCAATCAAGAGTACGGATTGAACACGCCATTGGTATTCTGAAAGGACGATGGGCCAGTCTCAGAGAAATGCGGATTCAGCTTCAAAACGAAAAGGATATGAAAACACTGATACAGTGGATCATCTGCTGTGTTATCCTTCACAACCTCTTGGCGGACATCAAAGACGATTGGATTGATTTGTTTGAAGAAAATGTACCAGATGAACACATGGAATTTGCTCAAATATCATCTGGGTTCCAAATGAGGGATTTGATACTCCCTCTCACACTCAAACATTTTTCCAATTCAATCTGGGTATGGTTTGGTTTTTATCATTCCCCTCCAAATTATATTTTTGGTCCTCATTTGCTGATTAAAATGATCTTTTGGTGTTTTTGGCTCAGACAAATCCAAAACCCTTGGCCACAACTCATCTTGTGTTTCATTGTTTTTCCATTCTGTTATTCGAAATGAAAAAGTAGCAATAACATAACTTAAAAAATTTACAATGCATATTTCTGGTCTTTACAAAGGGTTCTTTCAATAACTTGTTCATCAGTAGCATTTTTTAATTGATCAGAGACTGCTGCCAATTTTTTGTTAATTTGGAATGAACAGCCCACATGAGTATGAGATGAAGAACTTTGGAGTGAAGGAGGGGGAGGAGTAGTACAGTGCTCAAACTTGGTGGTTTGCCAGAACACCTCAACAATCCCATTGGCATGAGCATAGTCAATGAGAATTGCATGTCGAGGAAATTTGAGACCATGACCTTTTTCTTGTGAGGGAGGAGGGATTGGATTACCACTCTTTTGGTTGATATATGAGAAGATTCCATAGGTCCAAGGGTTGAGATCGGATGAATCCTCATGGACTTGATTGTAAAAGTCATTGAAAGTGACAATAACATTACCAGCAAAGTTGTGGTCCTCCTTAAATTGCCGCCATTCAGTTTGATTCCAATTTGGGACTCCATGGGAGACAGCGACTTTGTGGGTTTTCTCCCAGGCGGATTTGGATAAGGATTGTATGCGGCTGGCAATGAAGTCATTATGATGTTGAAGGTTGTCCCATAACGCACTATCAGCAATAGAGTCCACCTCACTGATCTTATGTCTTCTGGCATAGGTGCCTACAGGAATGACATCATGATCAGTCAAAATGAGAAAGAAAGCGGAATATGAATCATGCTGACCACCAGACTTGCTATAATCTGAACCAGGACGAAATCCAATCCCACACATGGTTCCATTAAGCAGGTTTTTGTTTGTCTTGATTGGCTGTTGATTAAGTGCCATCTTATAGAGATCAGAAAGTATGGCACCAAGTTGGTTGAATGTTGGTGAGGGTTGTGTGGAGAATGAATGTGTTTCAAGTATGATGTGAGGTTGGCCACCTGAGGTGCAAATGAGGTTGCAAGTTTTCTTTCCATGCTTGGGAAAAGTAATGACTGGGTTTGAAGAAATGGGTTCCTCTGACAGTGAGATTCTTGAGACATGAGGAGTTACGCCAGAATTGGTATCCTTCTCTAACTTCCTCTGCAGCTTGGCAATGTGCTTGGCAGTCCCAGACACATACTTTGGAGGTGACAAGTAGCGCTTCTTTGGTTGAGATGGAATGGAGGTTGAACCTGCAGGGCCCACTTGTTTGGCTGGCTTGCCCCAAGCACCATCATTTGAGCACTGGGAGACCTGATGAGCCGTGCGCTCCTCAGACGGCCCAGTGCTCTCCAGATGATGTTGGGACTTGGAAGGCTGGTTGGTTGAATGGCTGCCGGATCCTGAAGACGGGTGGTGACTGAAAGAATCCTGTATGAGAGGGCAGGTTAAAATTTAGTCTAATGTCCCAAAACAATGTGCGTGTAATGAGATCTAATATCACTGGCATACCAACTTATTGCTAACATCACTCAGTTTATTGGTAGGCTTGGCAGTTTGGGTTTGGTTTGCAATATGAAGTTCTGCCGGTTTTAACGTACATGGAAGATCTACAGTAACCTGTGAGAGCTGAGTGGACTGCGGCTGAAGCCCAAGAAAAACAAATCAGCGGTCAGGTCAAGGAGTCTACTACATCATGCGACAAGATCAAGCTGGGCGGGCAGCGCACGGTCTTCGAGAGTAGCAGATCTCCCTTGGATGGAGAAGTGCTAGCGGCTTTTGAGTGCTGGGGTTGTTCTCTTGGGAGCTCGCTAGGGTGTAAGATCGGCTGCTTGCCTTTAGTGTGCGCGGCATGATGCTGAGGAGTGGATGAGGAGAGGATTGATCGCGAGCTGGAATCTTGGCTTCCAGCTCGCGATCTTTGGTCGGCTACGGTGGACCAAATAGTGGATGAGGAGATGATCGATCGCGAGCATGAATCTTCCCTTCCAGCTCGCGATCTTTGGTCGGCTACGGTGGACCGAATAGTGGATGAGGAGATGATCGATCGGGAGCTGGCTTCTTGGCTTGTGCTCTCTATACTTTGGTCGGCTACGGTGGACCGAATAGTCGATGATGAGAGGATTGATCGCGAGCTGGAATCTTGGCTTCCAGCTCGCGATCTTTGGTCGGCTACGGTGGACCGAATAGTGGATGAGGAGATGATCGATCGGGAGCTGGCTTCTTGGCTTGTGCTCTCTATACTTTGGTCGGCTACGGTGGACCGAATAGTCGATGATGAGAGGATTGATCGCGAGCTGGAATCTTGGCTTCCAGCTCGCGGTCTTTGGTCGGCTACGGTGGACCGAATAGTGGATGAGGAGATGATCGATCGGGAGCTGGCTTCTTGGCTTGTGCTCTCTATACTTTGGTCGGCTACGGTGGACCGAATAGTGGATGATGAGAGGATTGATCGCGAGCTGGAATCTTGGCTTCCAGCTCGCGATCTTTGGTCGGCTATGGTGGACCGAATAGTCAATGAGGAGAGGATCAATCGCGAGCTGGAATCTTGGGTTGTGCTGTCTTGACTTTGGTTGGCTACGGTGGAGCAAATAGTGGATGAGGAGAGTATCGATCGCAAGCTGGAAGCTTTGCGATTAACCATGAGGCTTGTGCTTTCTATACTTTGGTCGGCTACGGAAACATCAAGCCGATGTGTGGAGGATGAACATTTGTCTCGGGATTTCAGCTAATAGGAAGATAAACATATTTAAGCAGGAATTCTCTACAGATTGTGAGAGTTTCTGTGGACGCTGTTCTACAAACCTTGGGAGCACTTACTACTGTTATCTGATCGTCATCATCATCTGAAATTGAAATCACTTCGGAGGGTGTGTGTTTGATAGGGGTATTGCTTGACGAGGGTTGGATTGAGGGTCTGCTAGCCATTGGGTTCTAGCAAGAGAGGGGCGAAAGGAGCATAGAAGAAGAATTATATCGGTGGTGGAGAGGTCTTGAAGGAGGTCGAAGGTGAAGGGGTTCGAGTATGGTCAGGAGTCATGGTTGGTTGTTGGTTGTTGGTTGGTTAAGGGTTTTTTTTTAAGTAACTTGACAAGGATCTACCCCAACAACATCAGCTGGGTTTCGGATAGGAGAGAGCTTTTTTTAGTCAAAAATAATCAAACTCATACCTATCAACAACAAACCAAAAACTTATTAAAAAACAAACCACTCTCAGTAGAATCACTCCACAAAAATAACTGGAAAACTTTGTTTCTTGGGGGGAAAAAACAAACCATAACAACAACTAGAAATCTAAAAACACTCAATTAAAACCAAAGAGATTATTCAGAGTAATCCTTTCAAGAACAAGCCAGCAATAAATCCAACTGAAAAAAAGACATAGAGAGGAGTCAGACAAAGATGATTAGTTTCACAAGACAAGAAGGAAAGGATGAACAAGGATCATCAGATTCATGGACTTGATCAATAAAGAACCTTGCCATACAATTATCAATTAAGTCTAAGGAGTTGAGATATCTTTTCAATTTCATCGTATGATCTTCCACTGTTGACACATGCAATTGCAAGATTTATCTTATCCCTTGATTTTGCTTCAAACCTGTCCTTTTCTTTTTCATCCCGTTGAAACTCAAGTTCTTTGTCCTTTTGAGCTCGTTGTAAATCCATTTCTTGTCCGCGCAATTCCAATTCAAGCTTCCCTTTCTCTTCATCAAGTCGTAGTTTTTTCTCCTCCAGTTTGATCTGATTATCCCATCTGTTCTTCTCAAAGTCAAGTTTTTCTCCCTCGATTTGAATTTTTCCTTTGGAATGAGAGGGATGAATTGAAGATTATCAGTTGAGCTAAATATAATGAAAATAAAACCAAAGAAGCCTTACCACCCTCCCTCTTCTCAAGGATTTCCTCATAACCACCAAATGAACCTTGATTTTGCTTCTTGGAGTGGCTGCCAGGATTAATGTTCATTGAATTCAAGGCCTTACGTTTCCCCTTGGTTGTGGGGGTTTCCACGACTTCATCATCACTTAAACTCTGTGGAGGTGATGGACCCATTGATTTAAATTTTGAACCACTTGATAAGAAGCGATTGACCTGAGTATCAAATTTCAAAAACTTCAACAATGAAAGTAACGATATTGATTTGAATTTCTCACTGACCCTTGGTTCTTTTGATGATATGATGCTGGTTATATCAGGTAGGTCCAGAGTGGGTGGCAGAGGAGGATCAACTGTATTCATGTCATCAGTATTTTCATTGATGACCTGCACTTCTATCTGAAAGAATAAAATCAAGACTCATTAGCTGGAGCAGATCAATAAATCAATGATGTAAAACAGATTCATAGAGAATCAGACCTCTTGCTCTTCCAATTCCCCTGATAGAAGTGAGGGATCAATTGATAACACATTGTGAATCTCATTGGGAGAAGGCTGTTGGTTATGTTGATTGTTATCTTCATCGGGGTTTGGCCAATTGATCTGTCTTTCTTCACATTCCAAGGAGCCTTTGCTTTGATCTTCCTCAATGTCATCGCCAGAATCTTGGGCATTGAATTGGGCTAGTGGGGTGATGTTTGCTTTCTTCCCAAACAGATGGTCCATCTTGCTGTAGAATGGACAGAGACTCTCTAGTTTTTCACTCACAGAGTGAATTCCTCTTTTTGCATCAGAATTGGTGATTCCAAAGCCAGTAGAGATTGACAACATGTGAGCCTTGCAATACTTGTTTTGGTAATTTTTGAATCGTTCCCGCATTTGTTTGGCAGTGAGGTCCAGTCTACCCTTTGTTTTCTTCTTAAGTTCATTCGCCATCATCTGAAATCCATTGACTTTGGAGGATGGTGGTCGACCAACCTTTGTTTCTTTCTTGCCTCCAAAGCAAGCATCATAGTTCTTCTGGTTTTCGAGCCAAGAAACAAGGATTAGGTGATCATCCTTCTTCAGTTGACCCGATGACTTGGAAGGAGTCAAGGTGGCTTTAGGGAGTGGATTGGTTGCCAAGGTGGTTTGAGGGAGGGAATTGGTTGAGCATTGTCTTGAAGATTTTCTGTTGGGAGCCATCAATTAGAGATTTGGAATGTTGAAGTGTTGATATGGTTGTAAGGTGTTGAAGAGGTTAGATGGTTGATCGAGATCAAAATGAACCTTATATATTTTTTCCAAACAATTGATTGTTTGGTGGTTAACTTTGACAGGCCCCCAACGAAATAACCTAGTTTTTTTGCCAGAATAATGGCGGATTTGAAATGGCGAATTTGGCTGAAACCCGCCATTTTTTTGGCGGGTTTCATTTTAACTTTGATACCCCCTAATATGAAATGTATGATTTGTAAAATATGTAGTCGGGCCAATCTCAGTGGCCTCGGCCCGTCTTAGCCCACTCTGACGCCCAAAGCTGATGCAAGGTTGCCGCGTGAATGGATCCATGTTCACAGCGAACCGACGAGGTTAACGATGCGTTCCAAACGGCAAGAAACCAAACTCAGACGGAGAGTGTTCGATAGCCTCGATGGGAAGCGATTGGCCAATCTTAAGGATATCGCCACGCTCATCAACTCCGGACGAGTGGAGAATATTATCATCATGGTGAGTTATGAACCCGACGCGCTTGGTTAGGGTTGTTGATGGATCCCCCCCTGCTCTTTAATGATCATCAGGCTGGGGCAGGCATCTCGACGAGCGCTGGTATCCCCGATTTCCGTTCACCTGAGACCGGGATCTATGCAAATGTAAGCCCAGCCACCCTTCTTGCTTTGTTTTTTAATTTCCAATCTATTTATTATCACCCTGCTCATCCCGCTCGATCATCCTTCGCTAAAGACCTTACATGGCTTGTTCACGACGATCTGTTTGCATCTTTAATTTAACTTAAAATAAAAATTGGTCTATGATCTTTTTCTAGTTGGAAAAATACAACCTACCTTACCCTGAAGCTATCTTTGATATCGACTGTAAATATAACAATTGCTCTAGCCCTTTCTTCTCTAGGATCATCATTTCTTACTCAAGTATCTCCTCTCCTAACTTGAATGACCTCAAAACCGAAAAAAAAAGACTTCAAAAAGAACCCAGCACCATTCTACACATTGGCCAAAGAGCTAAACCCGAAGAACTACAGACCGACCAAAACGCACCAATTCTTTAGACTGTTGGAGATCAAAAACAAGTTGAGGAAATGTTTTACTCAGAACATCGATACCCTCGAACGCTTGGCTGGTCTCTCTGATCATTTGATTGTCGAGGCACATGGTATGGTTTTCCAATTCATGTCATACAATTCGCCACTCTAGATCGTGCCTGTTGACCTTGATTGTTCTTCATACTCAGGCTCATTTGCAACTAGTCATTGTATCGAATGCCACGCCGAAATGTCCGACGATCAATTCATGTATCAGCTCAATCAGGTCTATTCGCCTGATCCTCTTGTTGTCAAATGTCCTACAAAGAGCTGTCTTGGAAAACCCACTGCTTGTCAATTTTAAGCTTTTTTCAACTTTTTCTTTCACTTGACGCAACCATTTTTACTGATTGCCGTTTTTTTGCTCTTCGATAGTGGTCAAGCCCGACATTGTGTAAGTTCTCACCCAATCAAACCAGGGTCCTAGATGTACATAGACCTTCGAAGTAAGAACTGCACTAAGGATCATGCTTCGGCTTTCAAACACAAATCTCACCAGTTTCTTCGGAGAACAGTTACCAAAGAAGTTCTTTGGTAGTCTTACTGATTTTCAGGAAGCAGATCTATTGATAGTCATGGGGACCTCACTTCAAGTCCAACCATTTGCAAGCTTGATCTCGACTGTGCCGATTGATTGCCCCCGCCTACTGATCAATCTAGAGGCAGTTGGCGAGATCGGTCGTCGGGGAGGTCGGGCTGACCCAGGTGGCTTTGATTTCGAAGGCATACATAGGGGAGGCAAGGAGTTTATTCGAGATGTCTTGATGCTTGGTACCACAGATGATGGGGTCGACGAGCTATGTGACTTGCTCGGTTGGAAGGTAATCCCCCTGCTTCTTTCTCTCTCCTTCTCGTCCTCCGAGTGAAATTGATAGGGTATTAGTGGCTAACCTCGAGCCGTGAACTGATAATTCATGTGATAGGACGAATTGCTCGATTTGTATGAGTCACCAAGTAAGTTTCCAACCCACGGAGGAGGTCTAAGCAGTACAAGTCACGAAGACGCACCTGAGGTCGAGGGTATTGGAGGAGGGAGTGAGAAGAAAGAGAAAGTCTTAGATTCAAAAGATGATGAAAGTCAATTGCCTCGGGAGGCGGGCTGTCCTGACCCTGACTCGGCGTTATCTTCATCCTTTTCAACTAACCCCACATCAGCTAAAGGTTCCGGAAAGCTGCCAGGCCAACTTGTCTCTCCAGTCGGTCCCTCTCAACCTCCAGCAGATCACAAAGGTTGCCAGAAACTTGAAGAACATGTCGACCAGCTTACAACTACCATAAATCACTTATCACTTTCTGAAAATTTGCAAGAAGAAGGCTTGGATACTAGATTTAGCTGTGATCCGTCCCTTTCCGACAAAAAGCAGACATAAAAACCAATCCTGCAGTTTGTTATTATCATGTTTTTCCATCTTTCATCATGAAAACTCAGCCTTTAGCCCCGCTTGACGCTTTCCTTGGGAAGTTGGATAACGCAAACCTAAATGCCAATTGATGGTGTTGGATACTTGGTCCAACTTCCTTTTTGAAAGAAATATCCGAAACTTGGAAACCTGCCTACATTGTTGTACGAACCAGGATCAACCAGTCGTCATCCGTGCCTACGTAATTTGTCATTAAATGTGAACTGAGTGCCAAATGGTTAATCCTTCAGAAACTGCCGCTTGCAGGGACTGGTAATAAGTTGAAGCAGCTCCAAAGCACTAACCAAACCGGGTTGACACAAGAAAGAGTGAGTGAGGAAAGGAAAAGAAGGAAATACAACGGTGATCCAAGTACTGGTGAAATGAAACCTAAACTAGATACACGAAGTTGGAACCCGCGGCAGCTGTCTAGCCTAACCCTGATCATCATGCCTACCCAATCTTGATGTATTCAAAGATTTTTTCATTTCTGAGGATCCCGAACGAAGTTCAGAATTCTGTTGAATTTCATGATAAACATCAGTAAATACATGTTGAATTTACCCATGTTGACAGGGCCACTGTCACTGCCCAAACGGGGCCTGAATATTGTTTGTGATTTTTAACAGGCTGTATAGTCAAACAGGCCCTTCTTTAGAGAATCTCACATGATCCACGTCAAAATTCGGACTCTGGCGCAAGTCTGTCGGTGAGACAAAGACCCTGCGCCCCGAAAACATGCCTGACTCGCTAAAACGGAGTTGCGAGTCCTTGTACCAACAACTAGGTATACAAGTCTCATCCTTTCTCCCTCTACTCTCTTAACTTGGACACCTCTCTCTTGGTTGCTCACTGTGGTTACTGGTTATTTCCCAGGTTGAGCCCAGCATACTGAGCACAGGACACAAGTAGGTGTGTACTCCCGTTGCAAAAACTGGGGACAGGACCACTTTACCATGGCAGATCTTTCCAAGGTTCATTCCAGCCCTCCATTCCCAAACCAACAATGGCCTGCCACACTATTTGGCCACTAACTGTTAGTGTAGTGGAATGTTTTTTCCAAAGAATTTTGGGAGTTTTAGGTGACACTACACCTTGCTAAGCTAACACATAGTGTATCAGGAATTTACTCACCTAATTTATTTAGTGTCAGATTGTGAAAACTGTTGTTATGCTAATAAGTAGCATATTTTTTTTCTGATAACAGAACTTGAGGATCCCATGAGTGGAATGTCATGTGCCCATGCTACACTGTTCTACAGTGTGCTGTAATATTTTAATTCTTTTGGCCACTAACTGTTAGCTTTGATACCAGCTAACACAGAATTTCAGCTGCAAAATGGCAGTTGCATGACAGCTGTTAGCTTAAGTTTCAAATCACAACAACTGTGGGAATTGAGCCCACACCCAAAAGGGTAGCATAAGCCTAGTGGTCAGTTTCAACCAATGACTACTAGGCCAATGCTACCTTGAGAAATATTCTCATGTGCACAAAGGCAATCCTGTCCCCATCTTTATTTTGGACTTTTTTTATTTTTATTCTTTTAAATGTTTATTCATCAATCAACCCAGATTCTCCCTCAGCTAAACCCTAAGTCTCATCATCTCACAGCATTTTATTCTAGCCCACCAACCACTGCCACTGCTGCTAACCTGGAACAAGCTTCCCTACTGCTACCCTCAAATAATTGTTTTTTTTTCTAGCCTGCCAACCACCACCACTGCTGCTACCCTGGACCAAGTAAGTCACCCTGAAGGTGGAACTGCGCACTGTCCAGGCTGTATACAACCTCATGGCCAGGGCTCTCCCTCCCATGAGGTTGTCTCTTTCTCTCAGTGGGCCTAGGTTGTCTCTTCCTCCCAGTGGGCCTTTGAGAGGAAGGGGAGTTAGGGAGAGGCTCCTGATGTGACCAAATCTCATTTGGGATTTGGTGACTTCACTATCAGTTCTATGCACATAAATATGTGCATAGCCCATACCCTATGTATGAAAATACATAGGGTATTGGTATGCTTGGCTGCACACCAATTTCTAGGCAACAGGCAGCCAGAAATTGGTGTAGGGGCCAAAAATCCAATAAAAAAAAGGTGTGTACCCATGCCAAAACAAATGAGTGTGAACCTTGGTGTGGGTGTGGGTTTATAAACACAACAGTGATAGTACCTGGATTTGTTTTAGACATTGAGCCAGAGTTTCATACACATATGAAAAGGTGGGAAAAAAGACTAAAAAAGACCCTAAGGTCATTGGTTTGCTTGCCAATCAATGCTAGAGTCTATGGAATGCTATTGGCTGGGTTAGAGGGGATTGAACTGGGTAGAAAGATATTAAATGATATAAAGAGCCCCTAATTACCTTTTTATATGGTGTGGGATCTTGAGGGCCTGGGTGGACTGTGAAATCAAAAAAAAAAAAAACAGAAACAAGGGGCCCTAGGCTTGTTGGTTTGCTTGCCAATTGAATTTTGTTTTAGGGGTTTAATAAATGTACACAGGTTTTCTGCATTTATTCCCAGTTTTTCCTGGTAAATGTTTTCCCCCATTCTTACATTTGTACCCATTTTTTTGGGGGTATTCTAATTTTGCAATAGGCACAGCTTTTTTTAACAAAACCAGAGACTAGGGGGTATCAAATATAACAAAATCTAAAATTAAAACCAGTGAATTAGGTTTTTCAACAAAATCTCACTTTTGAGATGTTTGAATGTTTTTATATTGATATCCATGGTGTTTAAAAATGATTTAGTTTCAAAACCAGTTGATTAAATAATTGTGGATTTGGTCATATTTGATATACCCTATTAATTATCAGCACAAAAAAGCCACAAAAACTGTTTTTTTTTCAATAAATTTGTGTGCCCATTTTTGTCTTCTTTTTTTAAAAAATTTCCAATTAGTTTCCAATAATTTGTGTCCTGAAAAATTTGGGCCACAATTTGGGGACTCTGTGGCCTGGAATTTTGACACATTACCTGTCAGCCCTAGAGATACTCCAGAGTATCCTAAAGACTGACTTTAATGTAAAAATGAATAAAATATTGTATTAGCTATAATATATCCTATAATATTATTAAAGAAATCAACTTTTCATGTAAAATTAGGTGGGGTACCTCACTCAAACCACCACCAAATTCCAACTCCTTCTATTACTTTACCATATCTCAGAAGGTACTTAGTAGGAGAGGGAATAACCATAAAAAATATAGATTATAAATTATTGTCATAAAAGCTGAGAGACAATAAACTTATTTGAATAAATATAATAATAATACAGTTATGCTTATAAGAAAGAAATTACCTAAGTGCGTGGTAATTTCCCAGTATTGTTCTATTAAATGAATTGGCCCATGATGTGATTGGTTATACATACATGTCATGATGTCATGGGGACATAGAGAATACTGTGCTCAATTCAATACAATTCCCATTAAATCATTGTACATTTGAATTGTAATACATTAGAGCAGAATTTAGAATAAACATTCTAGAACTTTCCTCAAGGAATCTTGTCAGCTCTGTGTATGAAACACTGGTTTAATTTTACAATTAAACCAGGTACTGTCACTGTGCTGAAAGGTTATCTGAATAAATAATTGAATTTATTCTCTCTATAGTGTCCAAACTATGCACAGAGGATAACCTAAAACTCCTTATAATTGAATATTTGATATACAAATCACTCAATTGGAGAAGACCAATAGTTAACCGTGTAGGTTTGGCTATTCTTTGTCTTTTTGGGAAAGGGATAGCAATAAGAATTGCTATTAAGCAGCTGGCAAGCACTTAAACTGATTGGCTACTGTCAGAGGTGGTAGTCTTGCAGCAACTGCTTTCTAAGGAACAGATCAAGGCCAAGAGATGGGGAATTCTAAGGTAACTTGAGACTATTCCAGTAATAAAGGTTGGGTTGGATATAAAGGGGATACACTACTCTAATAGTAGGAGGAGAATATTTAGAGTACTTACAAAATGGTACTGGGGGAATATGCTGAGGAACCAATCCTAGGCCAGAAATGGCCTCCTTTTATATTCTAGAGATTCCTTGAGGAATGTTCTAGAATGTTTATTCTAAATTCTGCTCTAATGTATTACAATTCAAATGTACAATGATGTAATGGGAATTGTATTGAATTGAGCACAGTATTTTCTATGTCCCCATGACCTCATGACATGTATGTATAACCAATCACATCATGGGCCAGTTCATTTAATAGAACAATACTGGGAAATTACCACGCACTCAGGTAATTTCTTTCTTATAAGTATAACTGTATTATTATTATATTTATGCAAATAAGTTTATTGTCTCTCAGCTTTTATGACAATACTTTATAATCTATATTTTTACGGTTATTCCATCTCCTACTAAGTACCTTTTGAGATATGGTAAAGTAATAGAAGGAGTTGGAATTTGGTGGTGGTTTGAGTGAGGTACCCCACCTAATTTTACATGAAAAGTTGATTACTTTAATAATATTATATTATATATTATTGCTAATACAATATTTTATTAATATTTTACATTGAAGTCAGTCTTTAGGCTACTCTGGAGTATCTCTAGGGCTGACAAATATCTAGAATATAAAAGGAGGCCATTTCTGGCCTAGGATTGGTTCCTCAGCATATTCCCCCAGTACCATTTTGTAAGTATTCTGAATATTCTCCTCCTACTATTAGAGTAGTTTATCCCCTTTATATCCAACCCAACCTTTATTACTGGAATAGTCTCAAGTTACCTTAGAATTCCCCATCTTTTGGCCTTGATCTGTTCCTTAGAAAGCAGTTGCTGCAAGACTACCACCTCTGAAAGTAGCCAATCAGATTAAGTGCTTGCCAGCTGCTTAATAGCAATTTTTATTGCTATACCTTTCCCAAAAAGACAAAGAATAGCCAAACCTACACGGTTAACTATTGGTCTTCTCCAATTGAGTGATTTGTATATCAAATATTCAATTATAAGGAGTTTTAGGTTATCCTCTGTGCATAGTTTGGACACTATAGAGAGAATAAAATTACATATTTATTCAGATAACCTTTCAGCACAGTGACAGTACCTGGTTTAATTGTAAAATTAAGCCAGTGTTTCATACACATAGCTGACATTACCACAGGTGGGTGGAAATATGTGATACACAAAGAATAAAATTTTTGCACATAAATTACAAGCACAAAAATTTCAGTTCACAAAGAAATTTCCATAAACTAAGAATCATGAAATTTCAAGTAATAGTGTGGTATCAGAACATAAAATAAAAGTTTTGGGTGCAATACTTAATTGAGAAAAGATTGGTGGCTGTATAAATATTTTGTTACAAGCCCAAACAGTAAAGAAATTCAGGAATTATTCAATCTTACATATTATATGTCCACTAAACCTTTTAGCAATGGAGTGGTATCATGAAATGAGATATATGGGGTTTGCTGCAGGGTAGTAGGAGATATCTGGAAAATTGAATAATTTTTAGTACATGTCCCAGATGGCTAATAATTCAAAAGTACATTGAATTTTGTATATATCATGTGGCATTAATTTATTGTCAATTGCATGCAATCTGGGGGTGAGATGTAAGGGGTGTACACTAGTAGGTATTATGACCACTGTGCTGTGCATCCCTTATATCTCATGTTCTCAAGCAGAAAAATTTCCAAGAATTCCAAGAAAACTAAAATATAAGGGCATTAATAAAAAAATCCGGTTTTTCCGCGTTTACACCCGGTTTTACGCAGCGGCGACGTCAAATTTGCTGCGCAGCCCACCCGGTTTTCCGCTTTTACACCCAGTTTTTTTAATTATTTTTTTGCGGGCAGATTTTGATTTTTTTCAACATTTAAAAATTGTTTAATGTACTTCCAGGGGTGTAGAAGTTGATGGTATTTTTCATTTTCCCAAAAAACAACATCTTCTATTTTTTTTTGCCCATACACCCGGTTTTTTCAAAAAAAAAAAACCCACGGCTCAATTTTCAGGATTTCTCAAAATTTTAAATCTTTTTAAAACACTTTAATGGGTTTAGAATTTAATGTGACAAACAGTTTATTTTTAAACTCACTGTTTTTTTTATGATTTTTGGACAGAATTTATTTCTAAACACCTTCACGCCTGTCTTTCAAGATATTTGGGGAGTTTTTAAATGGATTCATAAACTTTAGAGGGTGAATAATTCATTGGAAACAAATATGGATTATAAAATTAACTTTTTATCAGATTTCATAACAAAGAAATGGAAATATAATGATACACAGAGGTATGGTACATGGTATGATGCTTTGGAGTGTTACATGTAAGATAATTATTAAACATTACATATGGGTTCAGGAATATAATTCAGGCGTAGATTCACCATTTGTAAGCATTTTCTAGTTGTTATCAGTAGTGTTTATAACAATTTCTCTTTCTTATACTTATTATTTGTGTGCGCATTCTTAGTCTGTACTAATGTCTCTAATTTGTTGTTAATTACATTTATTATTTATTAATAAATTATTAACTTGCAATTATGTCTCTTGCTTTTTATTTTATTTATATATTTTATTAATTTCATTTATTCTATTTATTTTATTTTGTTTATTTTACTTGTTTTACTTATTTATTTTATTTGTTTTAAATAAAATTTTGAATGAGGATGATTGGAGGGGTTGCGTTATTCATAAATGATTAACTTGCAATTATGCCTCTTGCTTTTAATTAATTAATTTAATTTATTCATTTCATTCATTCTTATTTATTTAATTTTATATTATTTAATTTTGTTTATTTTACTTGTTTTACTTATTTAAAATGCCGCCCTCCATAATTTTGTTTTGTTTTGTTTATTTTCCTTTTTTTCCTTTTTTTCCTTTTTTTCCTTGTTTACTTTATTTGTTTTAAATAAAATATTGAATGAGGATGATTGGGGCGGTCACGCGCATCAAATGCTGCCCTCCATAATTTTGTTTTGTTTTGTTTTGTTTATTTTCCTTGTTTTAATTGTTTATTTTATTTGTTTTAAATGAAATATTGAATGAGGATGATTGGGGAGGTCACGCGCATCAAATGTTGCCCTCCATAATTTTGTTTTGTTTTGTTTTGTTTTGTTTTGTTTTTTTTCCTTGTTTTAATTGTTTATTTTAATTGTTTTAAATAAAATATTGAATGAGGATGATTGGGGAGGTCACGCGCATTAAATGTCGCCCTCCATAATTTTGTTTTGTTTTGTTTTGTTTATTTTCCTTGTTTTAATTGTTTATTTTATTTGTTTTAAATGAAATATTGAATGAGGATGATTGGGGAGGTCACGCGCATCAAATGTCGCCCTCCATAATTTTGTTTTGTTTTGTTTTGTTTATTTTCCTTGTTTTAATTGTTTATTTTATTTGTTTTAAATAAAATATTGAATGAGAATGATTGGGGAGGTCACGCGCATCAAATGCCGCGCTCCACATGCTATTTGCTTAAAAATTAAAAATTAAAAAAACAGGGTGTAAATGCGGAAAACTGGGTGCACTGCGCAGCCGCAGCTGCGCAGAAAACCAGGTGTAAACGCGGAAAAACTGGGTTTTTTTATTAATGCCCAAATATAAATAATCAAAGATTTTATCAAATTCTTAGCTTTCTGGGATATTTACTGAAAAGGTTATTCACTTTGCCAGAAATTTCCTAGTAACCTGCTGCACACTCCTTATATCTCATGTTCTGATACCACTCCACTGCTACAAATTTCAGTGAACATGGGATTTTTAATATTGAAGAATTCCTGAAGTTTTTTACTGTTTAGGCTAGTAACAAAAAAACTATACGGCTAACAATCTTTTCTCTATTAATTACCATGCACAAAACTTACATTTTATGTTCTGATGCCAAACTATTGCTTAAAATTTTGTGGTTCTTAGTTAATGGAAAGTTCTTTGTGACCTGAACGTTTTTTGCTTGTAATTTATGTGCAAGAGTTTTATTCTTTGTGTATCACATATTTCCACCCCCCTGTGGGAATGTGTCAAAATGCCGTCAAAATGGGCCACAGAGGCCCCAAATTGGGACTTTTTTTTTTCAAGCAAAACAAAATTGGCAATTAAATATAAAATTATATAAACAAAAAAAATGACAAAACTGGATATAAACATGGAAGACTGGGTATGCAATAAAAAATGGGTACACTTTTTTTTCTTTTCTTTTTGACAATAGGGGGTATCAAATATGACCAAATCCACAATTAAAATGTGTGAATTAGGTTTTTCCACAAAATTTCATTTTCAAGAATTCTGAACCATTTTCCATGGTTTTTAAACACAATGGATTTTTGAAACCATTTGATTAGATAACGGTGGATTTGATCATATTTGAGACCCCTTAGTATTTTATTACCACCATTATTTAAAATTCCAAACAATTTTTTGCAAGAAAAATTGGTCCAATTGGTCCACTTTAATACCCAGTAAAAAAACCAGGTATGAATGCAGATTGGGGGAAAAAATACCTGGAAAACCCGGGTACATTTATTAACCCCCTTGTTATATTATTGTAGAAAGTCAAATTTTACTTAGTTTCAATTTCATATTAGCCCATTTTAACACAAAATAAACTAGGTTACCTCAGCCAAACTACCCTAGAAAACTTAATCCTTCTATTAATAAAATTAACTTAAAGAATACTCCTACTAAGCACTAAAAATACTCACCAAGTATAAAAATATGTAATGCTGGTATTTAGAGCTCCATAAAATACGGGATAATAACTTAAATAAACTATATAATTATCCCTTTGACACATAAATGAAATAGAAGATAACATTCAAAATAAATATCCTGCTGTTTATAGCAGTTTGAATATTGTGAAATAATGCAAATTCATACTGTAAAAGTTCACCAATATGAAAATACATGAAAAATTTGATAAAGGAGGCATATTGAATTAGAAACCTTCAATAACTCAAAGAAACATTTTCCAATTAATAAGAACTGACAAGCTCATTAAATCACGGGAAAACAATAAATGTTGACATCTTTTCCCAGGATACCTACTGGTCAAATGATTGAATGGAGAGCTAGAGAAGTGCACATCATACAATTAAATCAAGAATTATCATGGTACAGAAATTTACATATGAAATAATCAAGCTACACAGAACAAGATATTTGTATTGTAATTTGATCATTTGCTTTTTTTTTTGAGTGTAATTTCGCCATTAGCATTGCACACTATGAACATAAACTAGCAAACAACAACAAATAAATGGTTTATCAGACATGACAAATTTGAGCTGAGTGGACTCTGTGATAGGACAAGGTAATCAGAAAACAGCATATATGAGAGAAGAGATAGAAAAGGAAACAACAAAGAGAAAGAAAAGGAAAAGGAACAAAAAGGAGAAAAAAGCACAAAACATTAAGAGTCTTGAGGCGGGTAAAGTGGTCCGGTCAAAGGAATTGCTCATGCTAAATATGGGAAACAACCCAATTGCCTTATGAAGTCGACAATCAGTGGGTGCACCTTTGAGGTTTTCAAGAGGAGATGAGGTTTGTTGGAATTGATGGGTAGTTTTGCGGTCCTGGCTTTCTTGATCAAGGATCTTCGGAGGGCTTGGTAGTGAGGGCATAAATCAAACACGTGGATGACCGTTTCCCTAGCGGGGCAATACGGGCAAGATGGGTCAAGACGTTGTTTGATCTTGAAGAGGTGATGGTTCAGGGGAGAGTGGCCGGATAAGAGTTGATTGATTATTGCAGTGTGAGCGATGGGGAGAGGGGAGATTCGTTTCTTCAGAGCCTTGACAGCCGGGACTTGAGGTTGTTGTTGGAAGGAGGAAATCAGCTTAGATGAGCTGGAGGGAAGAGGTTGATCCGGAGTGGAGTTTTGTGCAGTTGCATTCTTGGCTAGAAGGTCTGCTGCTTCATTGCCGCGGATCCCACCGTTGTGGTGTGCCAAATGTGTTTCAAGTGTCAAGTCACATAAAGTCATAGTTTACTATTGAGAAGGAGACATATTTCTAGATGTATTATTGCATAATTGAGTTCTACAGATCATTTAACCCCTAGTCACTCACTGGAACCACTAGGTTAGCTCCCCTCATTTAAAAGATATTTGGATTAAACTGTTATTTCAGACTTTCACTGCCAGCATAATTGCCTAGGATGAAGTCATCCCAGTTAAACTGGGATGCACTCAACCAATTTAAACTTGGTTGAAATCAACTGATGAAATATAAATCCAAGGGACCCCCCTTGGTTTTATATTTCATTGGTTGAGTTCAACCTACTTTAAATTGGTTGTTTGCATCCTAGTTTAACTGGGATGAACTCAACCTAGGAAATTATGCTGGCAGTGTTTAGGAATATATATTGATAGTACATAGTATAGGATTAGATTCAAGTACATAGTTGTAGTATATTTAATGGATACCACCACCATATGGATACCACCACCACCGTGGATACTACCACAATATGGATACCACCACCACATGGATACCACCACCACCACATGGATACCCTTACCACCAACATTATATGAGTACCTCTATGGCAGTCACACCAGCAAAAATCCCTCACATTTTACTATAAAAGGAGGAGGTTTTCCCTCCTCAGTTTGAGCATGCATGAGGAGGAATCCTAAGCAGAACACACATCTCATTGTAGAGTTTCCATCACAAATCTATAAGAATATCCAACAGTGTGATCTCAATCAAGTGAACCATCAACATCTTTCATGCCTCAGAGGATATATAAGTAGTCCAGTAGCTAACATCACCATTTGTGCTCTTAGAAAGTAAAATTGACTTTAACCCATTGTGCTCTTAACTGAAGGTTAAGGAAGAGGGTAAATACACTTTGAATAGTTCACACATAACATCAGTTCCATTAAGAATTATTTTTTTACCAGTTTTATCTACACTTCAATTACAAATATATAAAAGCACATAAAAGATATTTACTTTAAGACTTATTTCCATCATCTGACTCAAGACTGTTGTAAACCACCCCGGCTCTATTGCCCATACAAACTCCACCAATCCCATTTCCACTGAAGTCAAGTTTGATCTAGGTCTGATAAGAGACTACTACACATAAGTTTTCTCTATCATTAGTTTGCCACAACAAATAAAATAAATAAATTTGTTGTGATAGCTCTTGTGTAGTATCATAGAGGGGCAGGTCTTTCAAACCACCCGTAACAGTTGTAATATCTTCTTACCTATTTGAAATATTATTACTGGTATTTCCCCCTCGCAGAACTGCCACCCATCCCAAAAGGAGTTCTCACACCGTGACCTGGGCACCAAACAAGATTAAGTTTCAAGTCAGTCGGGAGGGAGTACGATACCGCCATGATTTCCAGAAATAGGTACTGCCCTGGTTTTTCCACGTAGCAGTTCTTCATGCGTTGAAGAACCCCTTTGTTTTCTGTCAGGATGAAGGCTTCAGAGATGATGCCATTGGACGAGACCTGCCTGAGAAGTTGGAAGGCGAGGAGCAGGCCTACCGCTTTGCACTCATGATTAGAGAGGAAGCTATTTATTCCTAAAGCGCAGGAAAATGCTAAATTTAGGCTCGGGCAGATCGCCGCGCCGGCCCCACCTTTTTCATTTTCAAAAGAACCGTCAGTGTAAATAACAGCAGTCCCGGGCAAGTTTTCAAGAGAGAGAACTAGATCAGTGGTAGCCGAAAGCAATACGTCCTTGGGCAAATCCATGTGGTGAAATACTAGTGGTGAAGGGAGCAAGGGGCCGTTAAAGCCATACCAAATGTGAATTTGTTCCGGCGCGGATTGGATAATTTGATCCAGAAGATCAGCAGACAAGGGGGTGAACCAACCGAGCCAGGCAGGGCGGTGAAAGCCCCGATCTTTTAACAAGTTCTGGATTTTAGGATCCAGACGCCGGTGTGTCAACTTCCTTGCAAAAAAACTAATGCTGGAGGCCTGAAAGACCGTGTTGGCATTGACTACCGCAGATTGTTTGGTGTGCCACTTTATGGGGGTTGACCTAAAGGTACCTAGAGTTTAGATTGCTGCAAGATTGTTAGTTTTAGCTGCCAGGTTCCGCACCTTGGTTGTATTAGCTAACGTTGCCCAAACTGGGGCCCCATAAGTGGCACGCGGCATAAGGACCGTGTTCATCAGTCGAACACGGTCCTTCTCCTTTAGACCAAACCTGGAGTTCCCTAAAGGTAGGAGACTAAACATGCTTGAAAAGGTTAGTTTGTTGTCAAGGATCAGACCAAGCCACTTAACCTCTTTGCTTGGTGACAGGAGCTGGCCACCCAAACTGAACAGAGTACCGGGGAATTGCCGCCAGGTAAACCAAGCAAATTGGGCCTTCTTTTTGTCAAACACAGCTCCGAATTTCGAACCCCAAAGGAGGAAGCGTGCGCCCTGGATCCCTAGGCAGTTCATCGTCTCTTCCGTGCTTCTGGCAGCCACCAGGTGGACCACGTCGTCTACATAACCAATGGATACCTCATCCGCATCTAAGTCAAAGGAAGGGATAAGTAATGAATTATTATATAAAATGTAAAGGATGACAGAAAGAGGGGACCCCTGGGGGAGACCAATGCACCAGGGGAGAATTTCCAGCACCTGCCTGTCGGGTGCCATTGCAGATGTCATTGCAAGGGTTTCGTTCAAAGGGTTTCCAATGCTGGTAGCAACTCATGCATGTGTCTGCTTGGCAATATAAGCTGAAGTCTTCCCAAAGTATGATGTGTATATTTTCAATGTTTTCTTTGGGACTCTTTCAGAACTAAATCCCATGTCTTACTGAACTGTTTCACAACTCATCTGGAACTAAAGCGTAATTGAAATTTGAGAATGATCCAAAAACAGAAAAGGGCAGGGGGAGTCAAAAGTTGAAAACAAAATGTAAATAGATGAGGGGAGGCTTTTAAGGCTGGGCTTGATGAGATTGACACTCAACGGCAACACCTCAGACAAAAGAAATAACAATCCGCGTCTGATGGTAATATCCAAGGAGAAGTGCATAGATCATGTTATGATGGGGAGATCCCTTGCACATGATGTCTGCATCCAGAAGCTACATATTTGACTTTATGCTTCCCATCTTCCTCAGCCCCTCTGTTCTTCTTTGTCTTCCTGTAAACCTGTTTGATCAGGCTCCACAACAAATGCACCATGTTAGAAATAAAGATGCAAGGTCCCATCATGGCAGCCTTGAGCCTTTTTTTAGGCTTGAGTTGAGTGCAAGAAGCACAGCCATCCCTTCATTATTCCCCTCCCAAGATGGACTCCGCTGGGTCTGGCAATGGCAAACAGGGGCTAGAGTTTGGTCCAATTCCAGGCATGAAGATGGCTGACTTGGAAAACTCAAAATCCTCCCTCAGAAAGAAGATTGCTTTTGTTATCAAGGTCAATTTCCCCCCATTCAAGTACATCTCCATCTTCAACACTACGGGTGACATCTGCATCCAGTTGGATATCAAGGAAAACTCCATCTTAATGCCAGGAAGTGTTCAAAGTAACACCCAGGATGGATTCAGGTAACCCTATCCTCTCTCTCTTTCCCATATCAAAATGAACCCTGTGTCCCATTTCCCTCAGATGCACCCACATTAATCCTACCATTGATACCAAGACCACTGGGATCACAACCTGGTGTAAGGTGGTCATTCCATCTCTCCACTGCTGTTCCCCAAGTTCCTTGCCCAAAGTACTTACCCCCATACCGCCTCCACAAATATAACATCCACTCAGATTCCTGAATGTGTGATGTTTCATTTAAATATGGCTGACATACTTAGGTTTGCTGGGAGCCAACAGGGATGATGCAATACGTATCCTCCTTCTGGTCACAAAAATGTACGCGCTGACATTAGTGTGACCAGATAATAGGGTTTTTGGCGCCACCCCAGGTGCGCCACAGTGTGCCCACCCCATTTTACAGGCAGCAGATGGTGAAAATTGGCCTAGCATGTGTGTGCCACCCTCCCCCTATTTTGAACATTTTGACCCGCCTGTGGGCGCACACATGGGGCAGGCACACTTTGGCACGCACCTGGGGTTTGCGCCAGCAACCCTATGCTCTGGGAACGCTAATGTACGCGCGTACATTAGTGTTCCCAGAGCATAGGGTTGCTGGCGCGAACCCCTGTTGAATACCAGCATACAACTCGATAGTTTGCTGCACCTTCACCATACACACCCTCCACTGGACAGGCAGCAGGCATTAACCCAGTGGCTGGAATGGCAGCGGCTATCCAGGCCCAATGAGCCTCAGACACAAACCCACCTCCCATCAAGCACAAACTGAAACCACCCCCTCATTCCTCCTCTCATAATACATATGTACCGGAACTCTACATCTTTTGTTTGCAGGCTGAAGTAAACCTAGGCTTCTTCACTGGCAACTGGATTCAGCTTGTCAAAAGGAATGATAGCAAACAAGATTGGCGGACTGTAAGGCTCAATGGTTTTGAAGTTATTTTCCCTGGTGATTTGAAACTTCTCATCTCAAGAGTTCAGAATGTTGAGTAAAAAGAACAGTGTTTTCTTAATTTCTTCAACCAAGTTTTTACTTCTCCGCACTGCTGATTTCTTGAACCCATGATACATCTCAGGTAACTATGTCCAATTATGAAACCATCACCACCAAGAATATGACTTGCATATCATTCAACCATAAAGAAAAATAAAACCTTAACAATAACTGTGGTTTCACACATCTTCAACACAAAATATGTTGTACTTTCAACTATAAAGATCAAGCAAAATTCAGAAAGATATTTTACATCAAATGGACTGTTATTTTCCTTTTTGTTAAACAAAACACGCAGGGCAGAGGGATATATTAAGAAAAGGAGTCAGCTAATGGCGCAACTTGCTAGCACAGGCGCCAATGGCGCATCCTTTTTCAAGGGTGTTGCCATCAAACCTACCACAGAACCATTTTGGAAGTCTTGTGGAACCTTGGTGGAACCTGTACTCATCCTCATGTTCCACAAGACTTCCAACTGGCTTTTAAAAATTTCATCACATTCTAATAATGCATTACTGCCTATCATCCTTCCTGTTGGTAGGGGAAGTCACTGAAAAAAATTCTTCCTAATGTGTGCATACAAAAGAATTAGGTCAATATAAATGCACACCATTTTTTGACCACATGGACACCAAAATAAAATTAATGGGAGGATTATGCCAGTGTTTAATGGCCTGCATTTTATAGCACACTAGAACACAAGAGCACCAAACAAGCCATACTGATACACCATAAACCTTGGCTTAGGGCAAGAATTGCCCCAAATTTGCTGATATTAGTGGAGTGCAACACAGGTTCACAGTATCAAAAATGGTGTCAAGTTTAACCCAACCCAGAAATTTTGTTCCCTTCCAGCTACAAAGTCCACTGGTGTCAAGTAATCAATGCAGCAGTGACAAAAGATCACATGGAGGCAACCCAAGCAGAAGAACACCCCTTAAGGATCCAAGTGCAATAATACCAAGAACAGGCAGCTGTTAATCTGCCATTAAGTGCAGCCACGTGACCCAAAGAAAAAACAAACAAGTTGAAGTTACAAAAAACAGTCTAATTTGAATCATTTCTCTATCTTGTTACTCTTTATTATATATATAGGGGATTGATTGTCAGACCATAAAGTCTTAAAACCAGCTCCAACAATACCAACAGGAACCAAAACGTTCCACAAGGCAACTCCAGGGAATGGAGTTTTGGGGAAAGAAAAGTGAGGCAGCAAGGGGTTGAGTATCTTATACAACAAGAAAGGATAAATACAGGCAGGTCATCCCAAGCTGATCACGCCCATCTTCTGCTGAGAAATCACCATTGCAATTTTTGGGGTGAACAGGACTGTGTACACCAGTGATGGACTTGGTTGCCCAGTTACTTCTGCCACTTTCTGTATCTCCCTGACAGACTCTTTGGTAAAATTTGTACAGTATTCTTCCCTTTCATCACTTTTCTTGCCGCTCTTGGCCTCTGTCAATTTGACATCCATGTTTCAAGTGGCTTGGTGGGATGCATGAAGATGATCATTGATTCTCTTTAGTCCTAGATGAGGAGGTGGTTGATAAAGTTTAAACAAGTTCAAATGATTCCCGCCAAAAGTGTCTACCAAATCTATCTGAACATGTGATACAATAATCTTTATATCACACTGTGAATACCCAAAGGGTTGAAAAATAAATTACAATATGTGCCTTTAGAAATCATGTGACACTTACAAGGGTGTGCCTTACAAGTGCTTCTTCAATTGTTACACCGCCTTCCTAGTAAAGCAAACCAGTCCGGATGTTTGGGAGACTCAAAAAAAATGGGAATCAAAAGCAGTAAGACAAGGAGGACACATGACATACCAATAGGACCAAGAAATTAAGTTTGATAGCCAAGATAAAGAAACCAGTAACAGAAGATCTGATAGCATTGATGATCTCAAAGAGGAACCAAATTCAATTAAGATTTCTCATGCCATATTCATCTTGACCTCTTTTGGTCTCCAAAAGTAATAAGTTTTGGTGTGCACTGCTGTGCACTCCAGTAAACATCAAAAGCAGTAAATTTTGTTTGTGAAGCTGTGCACTCCAGTGGAACAATTGGTGTGTCTGTGAATGCACACCGTACTTATTGGTGTTCTAAAACCCTTCATATTTTCTCACTAATACTCCCAAAGATATGGTGTGCATTCTGTTTCAATCCCTTATTCATGGCATAAATTCCTATGGAATCATGTTAGCCTAGTGTATGTCATTTGTACTCAATGTTGTTGGTTTGCACATAGTCAAAAAATTGCATGCATTTAGATTGACCTAAGATAATGGAATTGAATGTGAGATCAATCCATCCCAACATTATTGCGTGAGAGACCAATAAATTCTCAAGATGGAATCACCACATCCATGTGGAAAATCTGAAATGTGATTAAAAGAATTGCATCATATACATAAGTTAAGCACCAGCTTAACTTTTTATTTTCATTCAATAGAAGAACTGCAGATAACTTCCTGCATTGTTTCAAAAATTTAGTGAATTAAAAAGAACATTAAAACATTTGCCTATTCTCATTTAATAAATTATGGATCATTCTTGAAATTTAATTCCTCTGGAGTTCCAGATGAGTTGTGATCAAATTCAGTTTGAGATGTGGGTGGGTTCAGACTACAGGGCGTTGATAAACGCACTCCAAGCGCGCACGCCAACGCCAACCCGCACGCCAATTTTTTTTGGCGTGCGGGGCCTACACGCCAATTTTTTTTGGCGTGTAGGGTCTACACGCCAAAATAAATTGGCGTGTGAGACCCGCATGCCAAAAATGGCGTGTGGTTCTCACACGCCATTTCTTTTTTGGCGTGTGGGCCCCGCACGCTAAATAAAATTGGTGTGTGGGAGCGCACGCCAAACAATTGGCGTGCGGGTCCCACACGCCAATTGTTTGGCGAGCGGGTCCCCCCTCGCTCAAATAATTGGGCGTTGATAAACGCACACCAAGCGCGCACGCCAACGCCAACCCGCACACCAATTTTCTTTTGGTGTGCGGGGCCAACACGCCATTTTTTTTTGGCGTGTAGGGTCTACACGCCAAAAAAAAGGGCGTGTGAGACCCACACGCCAAAAATGGCGTGTGGTTCCCACACGCCATTTTTTTTTGGCGTGTGGGCCCTGCACGCCAAATAAAATTGGCGTGTGGGCCCCCTCGCTCACATAATCGAATGGGAGGGACCATTCAATTACGTGAGCGGGGCCCCTCCCGGCTGACGAGGTTATACAACCTCGTCAGCCGGGAGGACTTCCTCCCGGCACGAGGCTGTATAGCCTTGTCAGCCGGGAGGACTTCCTCCCGGCACTGCCAGCATAATTGCCTAGGTTGAGTTCATCCCAGTTAAACTAGGATGCAAAAAAACCAATGTAAAGTAGGTTGACCTCAGCCAATGAAATATAAAACCAAGGGGGGTCCCTTGGATTTATATTTCATCAGTTGATTTCAACCAAGTTTAAATTGGTTTAGTGCATCCCAGTTTAACTGGGATGACTTCATCCTAGGCAATTATGCTGGCAGTGCGGCTGACGAGGCTATACAACCTCGTCAGCCAGGAGGAAGTCCTCCTGGCCGACGAGGTTGTATAACCTCGTCGGCTACTACAAGTCAGGATGAACCACTTTCGGGCGCGGTTTCGTGTTTCAATAATTGGATCAAGGGTGTCATGACACCACCAGGATTTCGCTTTGCTTTGGTTTTCTCGGACAGAGTGGCCAAAGCTGTCCTGCATACCTATGAGGCTTGTGGTGATGAGCTGAATCTTACGGTCAATTGGGCAAATGGGGAGGGAGCGCCAGTCACCAGTAAGCTGATTAAACTTAGCACAAACAGCAGAGGAGTCAATCAAAGTCCAAGTCGGGGTAGTCCTTCAGAGCCTAGGCAGAGGGTGTTGTAGGTGAAGCCGGGTGATAATGGGTTGGTGGTCAGACCCGTGGTTCTCCAGGGGAATGTTTGAGCCGGCGAGAATTCTAGAAGCTAGGAAGTTCATCCACGTCAAATCAATAGTGTAACCTCAACCCTTATTTGAGTAAAAGGTTGGAGTGTGCTTAGGGGAAGAAACCCGGAAGCCGCTTCGGCCGCATATGTCTAAAAGGTCCCGTGCTTGGCAGTGATTGGAACGGATTGCCGGGGGGTTCCAATGCGGATGGTGAAGGTTGGCGTCCATGCCAATAATTGTGGGGACCTGTCTACAGTTATGCTTAAGAAGCCATAACCACAGAAGGTAAACGGCCGGTGAGGTCCTGGGGGTATTGTAAAGATTGATTAAGCAAAGGGAGACATTTTGGGGGAGAGTGATTTCAAGGCCAAGAAGGAATTGGCCGCAGTCACTTAGCTGCTTAATGTTTACAGAGGGAATCCACTTCTTGATATAAATACATGTGCGGTGACGCTCGTTCCAGTTGAGCGGTTTATGTTTGAAAGCTGTGAAGCCCCTCCAGTCCTGGTGCTCGGGAGGGGAGAGGATAAAGGGGTTAATCCAAATTTCTTGTAATAAAAGGAAGGTGAAGTCATGATATTGATGCAAAACACTTAGTGTGATTTCTTTGGAGACGTGGCAGTTGAGATGCAATATTTTCAGGTCTTGTTGGGTGAAGGGTGCAATTGGTTCAAATAAAGAATTCATTGCACCTGAATCAGAAACTGTTGTATGCATACTAGATACATGTAAAATGGGGGGAAAAGGGGGAGAGGGGAGCGGGGAAGGGGGAATGGGAGAAGGAGGGAGGAGGAGAGAAAGGTAAATTATGAGTTTCATTGGTTGTAATAATCATTGAGATGAGGAGTGTTTCTTAGCAAGCCATGTTTTCTTGAAGTGACAGGTGACATTAAAAGGAGTATGATCAACCGAGTCAATCCCTTCAATCTTCATTTTCAAACCTTCTTTGCAGAGGATGCATGAAGTGATACCTCCTATCCCCTCAGGACAGTCCTTGGTAACATGTTCATCACCACACTTGCCGCATCAAGCTTTTTCTTGGCACCACTGGCCAAAGTGCCCCATTTTCAAACACTTGAAGCATTGAGGGGGACGCGGTTTGAACCTAGCCGTGCAATGGTAGTCGTAGTTCAAGAAAATTCCGGTCTTCTCAACTCTTGCTGCCGTATCTTGGTTGCTGAAGGAAAGGACAATAGATCCAGCCTGTTTCGGGGTGTCAGAGTTGTCCGCAAGCCATTTGACGCGGACAAGGTCGCCGTTTGAGTAATTATTTTCGCACAAAAGCTTGCTGATTATGGCCGGGTTTAATAAATCAAGCGTCTTGGGGATCCCATGGGCGATAACCGAGTAGGTGCTTGGTGAGGCCTTGAGATGAGGATGAACGTCTTTGGACCAGCAATGTTTATTCTCCATCAGCCATCTCTGATGAGCTTTTTTTTTGAGAAGAAGCAGACATCGCCTGACTTCAGAACTTGAGCCGCTCGGATAATGACTTGCTTGCCTTCCACCTGTGTGTCGAGTTTCATCAGAACTTCATTTGCGTGTTGTACCAGAAAACCGCGCAGGACGGTCTGGATCTCGGATTCTTTGGGGTCCGGATGGATGATAGCCTTGCCTGGCTTGAGGGAACAAAGGGCTATTTGACGGGGGGGCTTTACTGCTGGGGCTCTTGGGGCTGGTGCAGGGCCAGTGGCTTGAGCATACATCGGTTTGGGCTGTGGGGTTGTTGGTGCCGCTGGATGAGTTTGAGCATTCTCCAAGGCCGCAAAGCGCGCTTCGTACGTGTCCGTGAGTTTCATCATTTGGTCCATCCGCTTTTCCACAAGGTGAAGGCGGGTTGATTCAGCATCAATCATCATCTGGATTGCGCCCAGCGAAGTTGGGTCAATGAGTATGGCACCATCAGGCGTCCGATTCTGGGGGTTGCCGATGTAGCTAGCCAAGTAGGCAAGGAATGCTGAAGATGGCGGCATCACATTTAGTCTGGGGGGCATACGGGTACTTGACGCGTTTCCGGGGTCCGTGGTGTCTTCCATTATCGCGTCCAACACGACATTTGGTAAACCGGGGGGGTAAGGAGGGAGGTGGGGGCATTGGCCCAGTGGGGGAGGGATTTGGTGGGATTCTGGGTGCAAGAGGGAAAAAAGGGTGGATTTGGGGAGGTGGAAAAAAAGGTGGTGAGATGTTGGTTGCGGACAGAATCCTTGATCATTTTCTTTGGACATGTATTAATCACGTGATCAATACATGTTATACATTCAAGCAGGAGTTCTTGAAGGGCCCTCAGATGATTTCATTAGATGATTAATTTTTTTTACTATTTATCTACAGCCTGTACATATAGTAATTTGATAAATTCCATCATTTATTTCTATTAAGGTTAACTCCTTACTTTTGGTATTCCCATAGCCAAAAGTACACCTTCTGTTTTGCTATAAGGGATCCATAAATTCATGTAAGAGTTCCTTTCTTCCCCCTGTATTTTTATTCCCCAGCTTTATCATATTACCAACCAGCATTCCATCAGTCCAGCATACTAGTGTCCTGCTCAGTAGATCAGTCCTCAAGACTTAAAGCCTCTTTCTCTCAACTTCAACTATTTCCAGCTCTCAAACTCAAAATTCCAACCGCTTCCAGCTTCCCAGTTTACCTTAATAAAGCTCCCCCTCCTCCTTCCCCAAAAGCATACAGTAAGTCTTTTTCTATTAGAAGTTGTGGCCCTTTCTTAGCCACTAGATTCTCTGGGACTAAACATCCCTGCTTGCAGGACCCTCCTATATATATATATAATCTTTTAAATATTAATATAAAAGATTTAAACCAACAAGAATGTATATTATACAATTTTTTATTACCTTGCACCTTGTGTAGCTAGAAGGATATCAGTACTTGGCATCACAGAGTGTGGCAATGAAAATGGTATGTGAGTGCTGAGTCAACTCCCCTGGTTTAAGACTGCAGTCTACTGTTGTTGCTAAAAGTGTGAGTATCAATGAAATTTCAAGCAGAATGAATATTGATATGATCCACATTTGCAACTGAGTTACACAAGAATTAAACTTGATTTGCACAACATCACATGTCAACTGAACTTGGCACCAGGTTGAGAAAAATCCTCTCAAAGATGTACATGATTTACACTCACATCACTGGGGGGTTCAAACAGGATGTTTCACAAAGCTATCAGAAAGCACTTGCATGCAATTGCCTTGGGAACATCCCTGGTGAGCTGTTCATCTTTTTCAATTTGCACAAGTATGGTTTGTTTGAGACATGGTGATTGCCGGGGGTTGATTAGACTGATTTGGCTTGCCACCAAATGCAAAGCAGTCTCAAACCTGGTTTACTAACCTGTTTCTAAGTGTTCAATTAGCAATTAAAACTTATTAGGCTCAACAGGGAAATTGGCCTGCAGGGTTAAAAAATGAATATGTGTTGCATGTAAGCTGGAATTTATTCAAAGTGAGGGTTTTAACCCGGGGTTTTGTTGAGTTTTGTCCTGCTCGGTTTCTCCCATCGCGATCGCGGCAGCTGTTATCACCACTATATCCCTTCCACCACCATCTTGACTCTTCAACCAAGACCCAACCAAACCAGACCCACCCCTCGATTCATTCCCAGAAAAAACAGCCTTAAGCACTCAAATATTTTTCATTCCAAATGTTCGGTAATGTAAATAAGTCATTCTCAGAAATCAATTGAACGTCATCTCTTTCAACTCACAAAATCTACTTTTCTTTAAACCAAAATCACCCAGTACATCAAGTCTATGCCCAAGCTCAATGATGCAGATGAACGAAGAAAGCAGTCATCAAAACCAGGGCCAGCGCAGGTCAAAGCCAAATACACTCGGGGTGGCACAAGCTCAGGCAAAGCATCCAGCTCGACTCGCTGTCAGAAGTGTGAGAAATTCGGGTAAGCTATAACATGTTGACAAAGTTTACATTATCCTCCTTTGTCCAAAGAAACTTTGCCAAGCTTATCCGATGCTTCATTTTCTTCAGTCACTTTACCTATGATGTAGGAATCCACCCGACTCTCTTCATTACTTATCACCACCGAAAGCTGGAGATACTCACAACGCCGTCTGTCTCTGTCCTTACAGTGTCCTGCCACTCAAGCACCATACAAGGCCCGGCCATCACGGACTCAACAGTTACTCAACCCAAAGCCTCAACGTGAGACGCCATCCGTTGAAGTCCCTGAAGAATTCTTGACAAAAAAAGGAATCGCGGAGAAAATCTTGGCTACCAACGAACTTAAGAGACAAGAGGCTATCTCGAAACCTTTACTTTCTAAACCGTCCAAAAAGTGAATAACCCACAGTTTATCTATCTTATTCATTCTCCATCCAGCTAAAACCAAACCTTACTTGATCCCCGCCCTTAGGAGAACTAAATCCACAACAAGCTCAGATGCTTCCTCGTCATCCACCGATTCAGACTCTGATTCCGATTCAGACTCTGACTCAACCTCAGATTCTGACTCGTCCTCTTCCTCCGACTCAACCTCATCGAGTGCGTCATCCACGTCATCCGATTCTAGCTCAGATTCATCTGCAAGTTCCGATTCGAGTGATTCTGCAAGACATACGCGTAAGAAGGTCAAACGTGCCTACTGCCCTCGATCCAAATCCAGGAAATCAGCAACTCCACCCCGTCGACATCGACATCGTTCAAGATCCATCTCGCGTAAACCGATTGGATCCCAGACTCCACCGAATTCGAGAGGTTTCAAACCTCCGCCAGCTGATCGTCATCGCTCCAGATCCCCCTCTTCAAAACCAGTCGGATCTCGAACTACAGTCAAACCCAGGAGAAGGTCCCCTTCGGAGAGTCGCTCCAGGTCTCCTCCTAGAAAAGCCAATGCACCCCACGCCCCACTTGGCCCCAGTCGCAGAATTCCCTCGGATCGTGATCGCAATCTTTCCCGGTCTCCCTTTCCTAGACAAGTGACTACATCCCGAGATCCACCAAGCCCCATGCGTAGATTTCCATCAGAGGATCGTGATCGTAGTCGTTCCCCGTCTCCACCCGAACGGAACTTTGCTAGCTCCCGTGTTCCACCCGGCACCAGGCGCGGATTTCCCTCGGCGGATCACGATCGTAGCTGTTCCAGGTCTCCTCCCGGTCGAAAAGGCGTTGGTTTACAAGCTCCACGGAGCCCCAGGCGAAGATTTTCCTCAGAGGATCGTGGTCTAAGTCGTTCCAGGTCGCCGATTCGAAAAGTGAATGGATCTCGAGCTCCGCCGAGTCCCAGACGCAGATCGCCATCTGAAAATGATCACAGTCGTTCCAGGTCGCCTCACCGACCAGGTAGATCGCCAACTCCGCCCAGTCTCCGAGAAAGGCGATTAGCGCCTCGTCACCACAGACGTTCAATATCCCCCGTCAAGTCCGATCAATCCCGAACTCCACCTAGCCCCCGACGAAAGCATTCAGTCCAGCAGGGCTACAGGCGGGCAAGATCTCCACTTCGACCTGAGAGATCTCGGACTCCACCCAGTCCTAGGCGAGGCTCTAAGACTCGTAGTCGCTCTCCAGCAAGAAGACCAAGCCAAGCCACCAGGGGCCGCGGAGCCTCTAGAGATCGCCATCGGCGACCCATCGGTGATAAGGACGGCAAAAGACGAGCCACTAATGACGACAGTCATCATTGATCAAAGCTCAATTTTGTTTTGTTATGAGTCAGTCAATTTCTTCATCCCAACAAATTTTTCTCAACTGTCCCCAGATCAGAACACCCCCTGAAACTGATCAGCTCGTTCTGATAGATGTTTCTTTCTCAAAGAAAAATCGCTCACATTATTTTATAGATTTAAGGCTTCAAGCTGCATGTTTCGATGGGTCAGATATCTCAAAGACGACAAAACCAAACAAACTGAATACCACGATTTATAATTTCTTATTTCATTAGACTGTTTGATCCCGCACAAGTGTTGTTAATTGAATCATTCTCAGGCACTTGAGCGTCAATCAGCTTTTACGCCGTGTTTTCATGCGACAATCAATGTTCCCAGAAAGCTTGCTTTCCGAGACCGGTCCAATGTGCAAGAAAAAAAAATGACAAACAAACCTTCCGTTTCTCCACACTGTATGGCCACAGCCATCCAGTGGATAACTTGTAGCTTTTCCTATTTTAAGATCCATAGCTTGAGTGCCAGACCATTGAAATCCTCTTGATTTGTAGGACGTGGAGGGCTCAGCACTCAAGTGGCCTGTTGCAGCCTTCCTAAGAGCAAAGGGGTCCCAAAACAAGTTCCGAAATTGTGCAATAAGCATCAAATAAATCATCCCATAGCTCTAGGAGCCCTCTGTTAGGAATCGGGAAGAAATCTAACAGGGGAGATGGGTTGCCATTTAGGCTGCCCTCTGGTTAGATCCTAGAAACATTATAAGGATTGATTCAACCAGACAGAAATCCCTCTGATTTACTTCCGGTAAAAGGGGCTATACACTCCCTTCAGCCAGAAGGAAGTCCTTTTGTTTGAATAGGTCATACAACCCCTTCACCCTTCCAGAAAGGCTTGCAGGCTGCACGCTCCTCTTCTGGCTATGGAGGAGTATGTGACTTGCACCTCTCCTGCAGGGGTGTGAAACCTGAAAACCTCTCCGGAGGTGTGCTGATGCCCAAATTAGGGATGGGCAGCCTACACGCCCATTTAGGGAAAGGCATGAAGGCCAGCATTCCAGATACCTGAGGGGTGTAGGTATGGTTGTGCATTTATCAATGTCTTTCCTCCACACTAACCATCAAAAACCCATCCCCCTGTATCAGAAACTGAAAGAATGGCCACATGTCAAAAAATAGTACAAGTTCTATATTCCAAAGTTTAAGGAATTGTATTGAAAAAATGAACTAGTGATTCATAATAAGCTACAATTTCAATTGCTCCGTAAAATAAATATAAAACACATGAATTAAGGAGCAATTGAAATTGTAGCTTATTATGAATCACTAGTTCATTTTCTCAATACAAGTTCTTAAACATTGGAATATAGAACTTGTACTATTTTTTTACATGTGGGCCATTCTGTCAGTGTCTGAAATCTCTCCTACAATCTGAAAGTCTTATATCATGTGATACTATCCATATCAAGAATAATGTCCAGATTTTGCCTTGCGCATGTCCGGATGAAGTTTTTTTTGTCCCCCTGTTGAACTTTTTTGTCCTGTTTTTTATTTTGTTTGTCTGTTTTTTTACTATTCAATGTCCTGTTTTTTCTTTTGGATTGTCCTGTGTTTGAAAAAAAAGGCCCCCTTTGTACTTGAACCTGTCCGGCCTTGTCAAATGCCAGACATTGGAGTTTTTCCAGTCTCACATTTTTGTTTTTCTCTCTTTTTCTTATTTTTTTCACAAAATTTCATTTTTAATTCAACATAGGAACAAAAAATAATGTAAATACATTTTTTTTTGGTTTCATTGAGAAAGTAATGAAAAAAAAATGAAAATAATTAAAAAGAAAAAAAGAAAAAAAAGGCCCAAAGATCCTGAAAAAAGCTTTCAGGATCTTTTATAATGTTACCTGTGATTGGCTGCATTTGACTGCAGTTTGAGTAGAACTTTTGGCAGATTTCGGGGGTCATTTTTTTCTTGAATCAAATTTTTGATTGCATCAGCCAGCTCAGCTCAAGATTGAATCTCTGTGTGTCACACAAAGGTCTTGAAGCCAAACCAGGAAGTTGCATATGTCAATTGCCATAGTGCCAATTTTCTCCTTTCTGTCTTTGCTGAGCAATTCATAGAAAATCATCCCCTCCTTGGCCATGGCACCAAGAAGATTGATCATGCTGCCACGGGCATTTGTTTTTAACACCGCTGCATGACCTAAAAAACAGGAAAAAATGAAAAGAAAAAAAAAGGAAAGAAGGTAAAAAAAGGAAAAAACAGTGAAGAAAGAAGAAGAAAAAAACCAACCCAAGAGAGCATAACCATGGGATGGATGAGTCTGGGAGTTAAACCCAGACTCATCAATGAAGATAAGTGTTTGACCTACATTTGTGATCACTCGGTTTATTGCATAATTGTGGCACTGTTGAAGGAAAGCGGCCTCATTCACTGCCAGCATAATTGCCTAGGATGAATTCATCCCAGTTAAACTGGGATGCACTCAACCAATTTAAAGTTGGTTGAATTAAACTGATGAAATATAAATCCAAGGGACCCCCCTTGGTTTTATATTTCATTGGTTGAGGCCAACCTACTTTAAATTGGTTGTTTGAATCCTAGTTTAACTGGGATGAACTCAACCTAGGCAATTATGCTGGCAGTGATTCCACTTGTGTGGAATGGGTGTAACCATTTTCCAGGTGATATTGACCAATTTGAGCATCTTCTGGATTGCTCCAATTGAGACCGTAATCCCAAATTTGTTGTGGGCGTTTTTGGTGAGCTTCTTGAGTGTTGTGCTTGGGTTTTCCTCAAGCAAGAGCAGGACCAATGTGACCATGTTGGTAGTGAGCTTTGATTTGGGGCCACATGGATTAGTTGAGGCCGTAGGCTTGGGGTTCCGTGCACCATCAATGATGTGTTGGACTTGTTGGTCCAAAATTCCAAAAGTCCTTGCAACATCAACCTGTTTCTTGCCTTTCTCACATATCTCCTTCTCAATGAGGCTTTTAACCTCTCTGCTATTGGGGTGATGAGTGTGGTGTTGAGTAGAGGATTGATTTTTTGCGGTTGTTTTGATTAAGCTGTTGAAAGCCTTTGATTCTGATTTGTTTGAAATCATCTTCTTGTGTATTTCCAGCATTGCCTTTGCATGACTTTCAAGCTCCTTCTGCAGTTGTTCAGCTTCTTTGTTGCATTGGGTTGCCTTTGTCAAAACACCAACAAGATCCAAAATTGAATTTTATTCTGGATTGTGTCGTCTTTGTTTTGCTTGACAACTTTGCCTTGATTGCCAACATCTATGAGGCCTTCAAGCTCTGGATTGATCATTTAGAATTTTCAGGTCAACAACCAGCGGCGACTAGGAAAAAATCAAAACTTGGTTTCAACCCCTGGTGTCTGGGGATAAACCCCTCCTGTCCAGGTTTTGACTTGCAATGCCGCCCGGAAATGTTCAAGGCAAAACACAGACAGTTTTCTTGATGTGGATAGTAACACTTAGTTTATTCTCAAGATGAATATTACACAAAATAAATATAAAACACATGAATTGTGTAATATTCATCTTGAGAATAAACTAAGTGTTCTCACATGATATAAGACTTTCAAATTGTAGGAGAGAGTAATATCTCTCCATGTACTTACCCTTTTGAATTACAACTGATTATCTCTCCTTTTAAGGAGACTATTTTCTTGTATTCACCCCAAGGAATTTCAACTCCTTGATTTTTACCTTGGGGTTATTATTTCTTGTAATATTTAAGGGTAAGTTGTTACCTTCTGGAAAGACTTTCCCCCAGATTAAAGTGAGTGGGTTGTTAACATAATCCAACCTTTTCCTCTCTCTTCTTCTCCCATACCCTTATAAATTCCCTAGAGGTTGAGAATTTACACTCAATAAACCCTCTAGAAGTCCACTATCCCCTAAAAGGGAAGGTAGTGTCAAAGCACCAGCACTGGTTATCTAAAACTGTGTCCCTTTATTATATAACAGAGCTATCCCCTCTGCTCACAATTGCCAAAGGGGCTTATTTCCACTGGCCTAGTGGCTATGGTTTGACCCTATTACACAGTTGAAGTATAATCTTCCTGTAGATTTATTCTAATCCAAGTCACACAAGAGACCAGAGGTCAAACTGTAAGTCATTACTGAATCTCATGCACCTTCACCTACTTCTACTCCCACAGAGAATCTTTTCCTAGCCTACACTTGTCTCAAAGTCCAATAAACAAGCTGCCATCCCCACTATCTCCATCTTCCTTGATGTCTCACTTCTGCCTATTCCCCTGTATCACAATGTAACCATTTTGGAAGCCTTGTGTTCTTAAAAAATCTAATCCATAGCTGATATGCCCTAGTGTATCCCCCACCCTCCCCCTACAGCTGAGTGTTGTGGGAGAACTTATATACAGGGGGTGCAGCACTGAAGCTGAGCCCGCAGCTTCAGCGGCAGACTGAGGAAGGGGGTATGTACAACAGTGGGCCCTCTATGCTAACAATAGCTGTAGCGTAGCGTAATGTTAGCTTTTGTCGCTACACTAACACAAAGTTACTGTTAGCTGAAGATTTTTTCAGCTAACGCTAAAACAAATTTGTTAAACAAGAAAATAGCGGGTAGCGTAGCGTTAGCGACATCAAAAAAAAAGTTAACGCTACAGAAATTTCCTGTTAGCTGATTTTTAGCGGTGTTAGCTGGAACAAACACTACGCTAACTTTAAGTGTAGTGTTCTTTTCAGCTACGCTAACTGGTAGCGTAGCGCTCTTTTCAGCTACGCTAACTGTTAGTGTAGCGCTCTTTTCAGCTACACTAACTGTTGGCGTAGCGCTCTTTTCAGCTACACTAACTGTTAGCGTAGAATTCTTTTCAGCTACACTAACTGTTAGCGTAGTGCCCTTTTGAAGTGCACTAATTGTTAGTTTAGCGCTACAGTAACTGTTAGTTTAGTGCTATACTTGTGGGAGTATAGCAATCATTTCTTTTCTTGAGGTGTTGATTCTTTCAAATTAATATTTTCATGAATCCTGTTGAAGCATTTATTTTCCAGCTTTACTTGCTTCCTTTGAGTTAAATAAGCATTTCTTCTCATTCTCTGATGGGCATTCTGATTACTGTTCTGGACAATTTCCATATGAGAAAAATGTGTTATTCAATTGAAATTTGTCCAGGCAGTAACCATATTTCCCAAAGCAATGACAGAAATGCATATCCAAACATTGGAAAGAGAAAAAATGGAAAAGAAACAAACAATTGTTTTTTTGAAAGAAAAAAAAAACGATAGAAATTAAAAAAAAAAAAAACAGAAATGATCTGTTTTGATTGATGTAGTTGCACAAGTGCAGGAGTTAAAACAGCATTTTGATTGATTTACTTGTGAAATATTTAACTCAAAGGAAGCAAGTAAATCTTGAAAAGAAATTCTTCAACAGGATTCATGAACATATTAATTTAAAATAATCACAGCCTCAATGCAAGGCAATTTGTGCAAGGGAAAAACTTTCAACGTTCCCACATAATTTTCTTTGCCCAAGCACATCACCACAACTATTGGTAAAACAAGCAGGGATGTAATCCACCCAAAAAAATATGTTCAGACTGTTCACTCAGCTGGCTGTGGGCCAACACTTTGCACTATTTGAGCATAGTGTAGTGGGAAAAAATTAAGCTAACAGCTAACATTTAGCAGGAAAAAATCCAGCTAACAGCTAACATTTAGTGGGAAAAAATTAGCTAACAGCTAACATTTAGCGGGAAAAAATTCAGCTAACAGCTAACATTTAGCGTAGTGTAGCGTAGATCTGATGCCACTACGCTAATGGGAACTCCAATATGTGTTAGCGGAAAAAAAATTACGCTACTTGTTAGCGTAGCGGTTATTTTCCAAAGCTAACACTACAAAAAAATTGGCTGAAAAATTTCTCGCTACGCTAACTGTTAGTTTAGCGGAGTGTAGCATCAGCTAACACTACAAATTTTCTGGCAAAAAAAATAACCGCTACGCTAACAGTTAGAGGTCAAATAGTGTAGCGGCCCACTGTTGGTACTACGTACCAAATGTCACGGGACATTTTGGGGGGAATGCACAAGGGCGCAGCATGCAACATTCTATAGTTGGTGCGGGCAATCAGTCAAGCGGACAAGGGCCACTTTAGTATGCGCGACGTTGGAGGGACCGGGTGGAACCATGGGGTTTGGGGCACCCAGCCTGCAAGCAGAGCTGGGGCAGAAGGAGCAGAGGTGGTCGCAGGGGCAACGGACAACTGCAGGGGTCAGCAGGGTATAGTAGTTGGGGGCAGGCTGTGGTGCAATGTGGAATTAGGGAGGCAGGCAAGTAGGGTTCCAGGGATGGTACTGGGGATTGCGGGACATGACCGGGGGTGGAAAATGTATAAATAGATTGTTGTATTAGAGTTGTGGGATCTCATCTTATCATTGAAGTAGATAGCTATCATCTTCAGCGCACATAAGAAATCTCTTTACTTTATCAACTCTCTTAGTAACTTTCAGCGTATACAGACAAGCGGAACTGTGAAGGGCATCATCAGGAAGACAAACACAAGAGGAAATGTCCCCTTGCTGAGTATAATGTGTTGCAGGGAATCCAGTTAGTTATCTGCTAACAGCTGTTTATTCCGCAGAGGAAATCAAAGAACTACACAAACCAACCAGGAAGAAGGGAAACCAAGGCAGAAAATACCTTTTCTGTCATCAGGGTTGCCTTTATTTCCACAGTGTGATTGCCACAAATATTTTTCTCTGCCTGATAAATTAACTTATCTGGAGGGACCAACCTCAAAACCATTTAGTCTACAAAAGAATTTTCTTTTTTTGGAGGGATTGGTGTGAGGATTTTATCTGTAGGAGGTGAAGCAAGGGCTCAACCAAGCCACACGGGAAATTTGAAGTGGGGCAGAAGGCTGAGGATAGCATCAGAAGAGAATTTGGTTAGCATATCAGGGGATGAAAATGTCCAAATGCATCATCATGCTTTTACACTTCTAAATACACTGGAGATAGTGCAGCTGGAATGGGAAGGAACTTGAAAGATGTGGATGACCAAAGCTGCAGGGGTAAAACCTCAATAGAACATTTTGTAAAAATAATATTCCTTCACACTTGTGACATCTCTCTTCCTCACTCTTGTCCCACTCTTCAGTTGTCCTTGATCCACCTGATCACTCAGAACCCTCTTCATCTTCAACTCAGTCAAATCCCAAAACAACTCAACCTCAATCTTTGTCACTGTCAGCCCTAGAGATACTCCAGAGTATCCTAAGAACTGACTAAACTATAAAATACAATAAAAATAATGTATTACTACTGTAAATAATAACATATCATGAAATCTACTATAAAACTAAAAAAAATAGGCTCCTGGAGCCAAACAAACCATGCAAGGTTTTTACTGGTTCAATACATGCAACCTAATGGGTTGATGTTGGCCTGTTAGCTTGCATGACACGGATCACGGATCTTGGCGTCAATCTGTGTCTTTATACAATTCCCTCCCCCAAAAATTGGGGGCTATGTACTTGTGATATTATATCAATCAACTCAGAATGTAAAATTAAGTGGGGTAGCTCACTCAAACCACCACTAAATTCCTACTCCTTCTACTACTTTATCATACAATAAAGATACTTTAAGAAAAAGGGAATATAAAGTATAAATTATGGATTAGAAAGTATTGTCATAAAAGCTGAGAGACAATAAGTGTATTTGCATAAATATAAGAATAATAAAATTATGCTAATAAGAAAGAAATTACCAAAGTGCGTGGTAATTTCCCAGTATTGTTCTATTAAATGAACTGGCCCATGATGTGATTGGTTATAAATACATTTCATGAGGTCATGGGGACATAGAAAATACTGTGCTCAATTCAATACAATTCACATTGCATCATAGTGCATTTGAATTGTAATACATTAGAGCAGAATATACAACAACATTCTAGAACCTTCCTCTGAAGACCTCTAGAATATAAAATGAGCCCATTTCCTGGCCTAGGATTGGATCCTCAGCATATTCCCCCAGTACCACATTAGTAAGTACACTGAATATTCTCCTCCTACTTTTAGAGTAGTTTTATTCCTTTATTATCCAACCCACCTTATTTACTGGACTAGTTATCAAGCTATCTTAGAACATCCCCATCTTAGACCTTGGACTATTCCTTATAAAGCAGTTTCTGCAAGACTACCACCTCTGACGGTAGCCAATCAGCTCAAGTGCTTGATGTTAATCAAGAAACCTAAACCTAGATAGAACCTTTATTTCCTTTCTGTTTGCATCATTTGTAATAGTTTCTTTCTTTTTCTTTAGTTTTCTACATCTCATCAATTAAATAATAAACTCACTCCCGCTCTTCATTATTTTGCCACCCACAGGTATGCCTAGGCTCAGTTCTCTTTTCTTTCTATTCAATGTTTTCTTTTGATTTCTATTGTCTTAATGTTGAGCAAGTGGCATCCGCCAATCTATGTGTGCTCACGACTCAATCACATCAAGAAGTGTCACAGAAGATGTCACTAGAAACCAAAGTGATCAGAGCATCCGAACTCAACATCGACGACCCTCGGTTATCCGAACTACAATTACGAGAACATGCGGAGCATGTCCAGACTGCATTTAGTCAGCGCAGAAAGCAATACAGCCAACAAAATGCCACCCAGCGTGGTAAAAGTACAAGCAAAGAGCTCACTCAGCTCATAGACGAGAATGCAAAAGCAATCACAGGTAAAGTAAAGAGTGCATTAAGATTAAATGCCCGTAAAAGGAAAGCTCACCGGGCTGAGCTCACAATACACAAGAAGCGCCGTGTAACGCTTGGAAAGTACAGACTGCAGTCAGTAAGTCGCACTGAGAAAGCTAGCATACTGAAATGCTTCAATAGGAGGGGAGGCCCTCATGGACTCGTGCACACCCACCAGTGGTGGGCATTAGTATAAATAGCCCTTGGTCATGATTCATGTTGTAATCAATCATATTTATCTCATTCATTTTATCATTTTGTATATACATCATTATTAGCATCTTGTCTGGTGGCCTCGCTCAACAGACTTACAATCAGCAATAAATACTTATTTCATCGCACAAATCTAACACATTATCAGTACGGAGATTCTCAAATATCCCATCAAACAATAAACACTAGAAGAATAAACACTAGAAGACAACATCAACAAAATGAAATCCAACAACGAAACAAAGCGCTACAGACTTAACAACAAAAACTATGCCACATGGGCTACCATGATGCGAGCCGAGATGTACGGACTAGGATGCTTACCATTGATCAAACGGGAACCAGTCGAGAATATAGATGAGAAGAACATGAAACTTTATGTTGAGCTAGACCCTCTAGCCCCTTTCCATGACTGCTACATACCTGTTGCACAGGTGTCACACACAGTGGACTATACCTGAGGAGATGATAATGACAGAATGGATTCCTCATCCATTCTGCTCATTATCATCTCACGCCTCAGGTATAGTCCCATATCCTTTTCTCTTGTTTCTTTCACTTCGATGTATTCCTTCTTACTAATGCAATACATTATCCATTCTGCTCATTATCATCTCACGCCTCAGACCCCTTGTCTCGCTCATCAGGTCATGAGCTCCATTTAGCTTTCAGCTAATCAAAGCGATTTCAAGGTCAATTAGGTACTCGTGACGCGGGTGGATCATCTCTCACCTCTCTCTCAAGCCGTCTATGTCATCCGACAAACAAGAAGGCAACCCATTAATCCCAGACACACAAGTCACCCACCAGAGCAACCCAGCCGAACCAACCCGAATTTCCAGCTCAACTCCAAAAATCTCCACGACCAGGCTGCCGATCCTCAGGGCTCCTGGCCCGGACTCGAATTTTCTCAATTGGAGGAAGGTTGTTCAACGGGTCCTCAAGTCAGCCAAGGTTCATCACACCCTTACCTCTGTAGACGTCAAGCTTCGACCTGACACGTGGGACGAGGATAACGACCTCGTCTGCGCTGTTCTTGTTCAGATCGTCAACGAAGGAAATCTTCGATACCTTGCTGATGAAGATGATGCGTCTAAGATCTGGGGGGACCTGACTCGTGCTCATCAGGACTCGTCTACAGGAGGGCGGGTATTCTGGATTCGTAAGCTCGTCAACGCGCAGATGGAAGGCAATGATATCAACTCCCACATCAACACTTTGGCAAAGTTCCATGAAAGACTAAACTCTCTAGTCAGTCTCAAAGATCCCCTCACGCCAGACGACGTACATAACGCCGCTCTTCTAAGCTCAATCCCTCCCGACTGGATCCACTGCGTCTCCAACCTCATGAATCAAGAGGGTGTCAAGACCGAGACAATCGTCAAAGCCCTTCGTAACGAAGCTATCCGACGAGAATCTCAGGGAGACATCGTTTCTGTTTCTTCCACTAAACCCAAACCAGTCAAATCAAACCCCCTGTTCTCCAAACCTAAACCTCAAGAGGCAGAGACCCCAAAGAAAACCCGCCGATGCCTACTGTGCAACAGCGATACACACGATCTCAACGCCTGCAACAACACACGTACTCTCATCCTAGAGCACAAGGCGGCACAAAAGGCCAGGTGGGAAGCTAGTCAGCAAAATGCCCCGACCACGTCATCCAAAACCCCTGCTAGAGCTGGTCGCACATCGGCCGCGACTCTAGGCAACTACTTGGAGGCTCAATTCGTCGAGTTTGAGTCCGACTACTCGGGCTCAGAAATCGGTGTCACAGCAGGGAATGCTGTTGTTTCTCTCTCAACTCCACCATTCTCCCTTGCTTCCGGAGATTCTAATCTCGACTCCGGCTGCTCTATGTCGATGACTCCTCACTTATCTTCGGTTCACAATCCTAAGCCAAACAATACCCCAGTCCACCTGGCCGATCGCTCGGTTGTCGAATCCTCCCACAAAGGAACAATACAACTTCCGATCGAAGGAGGCACTTCCATCACTGCCCTGGTTGTGCCATCCCTCCACGAACCTTTACTTTCAATTGCCAACCTATGTGATGAGGGTCTCACCGTCATCTTCACCAAATCATCGTGTGATATTCGTCCAACGTCCTCAACTGAGATCAAAGGTCCATTAGCAGGCCGTGGATACCGTCGCGGAAATCTCTATTATCTCCCTTCGCACCCGGTAAGCCGGTGCTCATCCGTTCCAACGTCTCCTTCAGAGGCTGACTCTTCTCTTCTCGGATATCACATCCGATTCTCTCATCTAGGCCTCAAAGCTCTCAAGCTTTTGCTGAAAACCAACAACATTACCCCCTCCGTCAATAACGAAATCGATGTTCAAAAGTGTCCCATATGCATCCAAACCAAAATGCACCGACACCCCTTCCAATCCCGCTCCCCTTACCGTTCCTCTTCCCCCGGAGAACTTATTCACTCCGATGTTGCCTCCTACGAAGTATCTTCCCGGGAAGGCTACCGCTATTTCATCACCTTTGTGGACGACCACTCAAAACATCTCACGGTCTACCCCATGAAACATAAGTCCGACTCGTTCTCTTGCTTCAAAATCTTCCGCGCTACATTCGAGAAATTGGGTTCACATAGCATCCGAGCACTTCGCACCGATAATGGTGGCGAATATCTATCCAACGAGTTCTCCAAATACCTCTCAACCTCCGGTATCAAGCATGATCCTGGTCCGCCACACTCTCCACAACTAAATGGTGTAGCGGAACGAACAAACCGGACAATTCACAAATATGTTCGATCTTCTCTGCTCACAGCCCACCTCCCAAAGTCCTTCTGGGCCGACGCGCTCCGTCACTCCCTTTTCCCTTACAATTCCTTTCCATGTCATACTCCAGCGGGTTTCAAATCACCCGATTCCATTCTCCTCCACCAGCCTCTTGACATCACTCGCATACAACCGTTTGGTTGTCTCACTTGGTATAAAGTCCCCGAAACCGGAGCGGAAGAAGCTCGATCCCAAAGCCAGGTCCTCCATTCTCCTGTCATACCTTCCCGACGGCAACGGGTATCGCCTTTGGGATCTAGAAAAACGTACAGTCATCAAGTCCCGAGACGTAGTATTCGACGAGAGTACCTTCCCATACGGCTCACCCCTCACCTCGCCAAAGAAAGAACTCTCTGTCGAAATACCATGGCCGGCTGTACCCTCATCCAATATCTCCCCCCCGCTCATCTCCCCTGTCCTCTTATCTCCCTCTCCCCTGTCGTGTCCTCCGTCCCCTATGCCTTCCCCTCCATGCTCTCCTCCCTCCAACTCACTTCCATCGTCTCCCGTCAAAAAGAGTGAAGCAAGTCCACTGTCTCCCAACACCTCATCCAACAATGACTTGTCTTTCATCTCTCTCCCTGACCTCCCTCCCCTTCCACCTTCCCCCCCTCCATCTTCCTCTGCACCAGCACCTCCTCAGCGGAAATCGACACGCGCGCACAAACCCCCCGACCGTTTTGGTCAATGGTTGAATAACGTCGAGGTTGATCCCACAATTGACACACCCAAAACCTGGCGCCAGCTCCTGAAGTCCCCCAACAAACATCGTTGGCTTAAAGCAGCGGACGAAGAGTTTGCATCGCTACTAGGTATGCAAACGTGGAAGCTTGTCCCTCAACCCCAAAAGCGGAAAATCATCAAATCGAAGTGGGTGTTCAACATTGGGCGTTGATAAACGCACGCCAAGCGCGCACGCCAACGCCAACCCGCACGCCAATTTTTTTTGGCGTGCGGGGCCTACACGCCAAAAAAAAGTGGCGTGTAGGGTCTACACGCCAATTTTATTTGGCGTGTGAGACCCACACGCCAAAAATGGCGTGTGGTTCCCACACGCCAATTTTTTTTGGCGTGTGGGCCCCGCACGCCAAATAAAATTGGTGTGTGGGCCCCGCACGCCAATTGTTTGGCGTGCGGCTCCCACACGCCAATTGTTTGGCGTGTGGGAGGATCCCGCTCACGTAATCAAATGGGAGGTCCCATTCGATTACGTGAGCGGGCCGGCTGACGAGGTTATACAACCTCGTCAGCCGGGAGGACTTCCTCCTGGCACGAGGCTGTATAACCTCGTCGGCCGGGAGGACTTCCTCCCGGCCGACGAGGTTATACAACCTCGTCGGCCAGGAGGAAGTCCTCCTGGCTGACGAGGCTGTATAGCCTCGTCGGCCAGGAGGACTTCCTCCCGGCCGACGAGGTTATACAACCTCGTCGGCCAGGAGGAAGTCCTCCCGGCCGACAAGGTTATACAGCCTCGTCGGCCAGGAGGACATCCTCCTGGCTGACGAGGTTGGACAACCTCGTCAGCCAGGAGGAAGTCCTCCTGGCTGACGAGGTTGTATAACCTCGTCAGCCGGGAGGACTTCCTCCCGGCTGACAAGGTTATACAACCTCGTCAGCCAGGAGGAAGTCCTCCTGGCCGACGAGGCTGTATAACCTCGTCGGCCGGGAGGACTTCCTCCCGGCCGACGAGGCTATACAACCTCGTCGGCCAGGAGGAAGTCCTCCTGGCTGACGAGGCTGTATAGCCTCGTCGGCCGGGAGGACTTACTCCCGGCCGACGAGGTTATACAACCTCGTCGGCCAGGAGGAAGTCCTCCTGGCTGACGAGGCTGTATAGCCTCGTCAGCCGGGAGGACTTCCTCCCGGCTGACGAGGTTATACAACCTTGTCAGCCGGGAGGACTTCCTCCCGGCCAACGAGGCTATGCAACCTCGTCGGCCAGGAGGACTTCCTCCTGGCTGACGAGGTTGTATAACCTCGTCAGCCGGGAGGAAGTCCTCCTGGCTGACGAGGTTATACAACCTCGTCAGCCAGGAGGACTTCCTCCTGGCCGACGAGGTTGTATAACCTCGTCGGCCAGGAGGAAGTCCTCCCGGCCGACGAGGCTATACAGCCTTGTCAGCCAGGAGGACTTCCTCCTGGCCGACGAGGTTGTATAACCTCGTCGGCCGGGAGGAAGTCCTCCCGGCCGACGAGGCTATACAGCCTCGTCAGCCAGGAGGACTTCCTCCTGGCCGACGAGGTTGTATAACCTCGTCGGCCGGGAGGAAGTCCTCCCGGCCGACGAGGCTATACAGCCTCGTCAGCCAGGAGGACTTCCTCCTGGCCGACAAGGTTGTATAACCTCGTCAGCCGGGAGGAAGTCCTCCCGGCCGACGAGGTTGTATAACCTCGTCAGCCGGGAGGAAGTCCTCCCGGCTGACGAGGTTATACAACCTCGTCAGCCAGGAGGACTTCCTCCTGGCCGACGAGGTTGTATAACCTTGTCGGCCGGGAGGACTTCCTCCCGGCTGACGAGGTTGTATAACCTCGTCGGCCGGGAGGAAGTCCTCCCGGCTGACGAGGTTATACAACCTCGTCGGCCAGGAGGAAGTCCTCCTGGCTGACGAGGTTGTATAACCTCGTCAGCCGGCCCGCTCACGTAATCGAATGGGCCCTCCCATTTGATTACGTGAGCGAGGGGGGACCCGCACGCCAAAAAAATTGGCGTGCGGGGCCCACACGCCAAAAAAAATTGGCGTGTGGGAACCACACGCCATTTTTGGCGTGTGGGTCTCACACGCCACTTTTTTTTGGCGTGTAGACCCTACACGCCAATTTTTTTTGGCGTGTAGGCCCCGCACGCCAAAAAAAGTGGCGTGCGGGTTGGCGTTGGCGTGCGCTGTTGGCGTGCGTTTATCAACGCCCTTCAAAATTAAGTGTCGCCCCGATCAATCCATCCAAAAACTCAAAGCTCGGTTAGTAGCGATGGGATACTCGCAAGTCCAAGGTCTTGACTATGATGAGGTGTTCTCCCCGACCCTTCGCCTCGAAACTCTGCGTCTCATCTTCAGTCTACTGGCCAGCCGTAACTGGAAAGGACGTCAAGTTGATTTCAAGACGGCCTTCCTTAATGGCCACCTAGAAACTCCCATCTTCATGGAGCAACCTCCCGGCTTCGAAGATCACCAACACCCAGACTGGGTGTGTGAGGTAAGTAGATCACTGTATGGATTGAAACAATCCCCAAGGCAGTGGAATATCAAGCTTCATAAATCCCTTATTGATCTAGGTCTCTCAAATTCGGCGTACGACCCAACCCTGTACTTCAAGATCGAGTCGGGTCAATTAATAGGTGCACTCACTACCCACGTCGATGATCTTGCCATCGTCGGCGAACCTTCCTTTGTTGATCATCTCATCCCCTCCCTCGGAAAACGATTCAAGATAGGAGCAGACGAAGAGCTCAATCACTTCCTTTCAATTAAAATAACCCGTGACCTCAAAAGTCGTCACCTCTTCATGAATCAAGCCCACTACATCTCCGAACTGTGCGATCGCTTCCTGAATGGGGAATCTCACAAGGCTTCAACTCCGACGGACTCTCACTTCAAGAATCTCACTCGTAGACTCTCAACTGATCTTCCCTCTCCTGGACCATACCCTCAAATAATCGGTTCGCTTCTTTGGGTCTCACAGTGTACACGGCCAGACATATTGTTTGCAGTCAACAAACTGTCGCAGTACCTGCGTGACCCTTCCCTCTCCCACCGGCACGCAGCTGTTTGCATACTCAACTACCTCGTCTCCACCTCGGATTTGAAACTTTGTCTAGGCGGGACCCTCGACCTGTCCGGATATTCCGACTCCGACTGGGCTGAGGGCCGTGACGATCAGAGATCCACCTCTGCTTACACATATCGAGTGGGCGACAGGGCCATTTCTTGGAAATCCCGGAAGCAAGCCAAGGTGTCTCTTTCCAGCACCGAAGCCGAATACAAGGCGCTTTCAGACTCATGCAAGGAAGGTCTATGGTTACGACATCTTCTGACCGAACTACACCTCCGACCAAACACAGCCATTCCCGTTCATGTTGACAACAAAGGTGCCGAAGCACTAGCAAAAAACCCTGAACACCATGCTAGAACCAAACACATCCATGCGAGGTACCACTTCATCCGCGAATGTGTTCAAGATGACTCCATATCCCTTCTCCACGTTTCAACGGCCGACATGCTAGCCGACATGTTAACAAAACCTCTCAACCGTGTCCTCCTCGAAAAACATCGTCTCATGTTCGGCATCATCCAATAACCCTGGTCTCTCACTCCTTTCTTCCATCATCTCTCACTCTTGACCTTGTCATATTTCATTTCCCTCAATTTCTCTTCAGTTACTTTTTCTTATCAAATTTCTTTGGCCCACTGGCTACAATGTTTCCTTAACTTTTTTCTTTCTGACCATACCAGCAGGTATGTAGCAAGGGGGGGTGTTGAGCTAGACCCTCTAGCCCCTTTCCATGACTGCTACATACCTGTTGCACAGGTGTCACACACAGTGGACTATACCTGAGGAGATGATAATGACAGAATGGATTCCTCATCCATTCTGCTCATTATCATCTCACGCCTCAGGTATAGTCCCATATCCTTTTCTCTTGTTTCTTTCACTTCGATGTATTCCTTCTTACTAATGCAATACATTATCCATTCTGCTCATTATCATCTCACGCCTCAGACCCCTTGTCTCGCTCATCACTTTATGTTCTAATCATGAAACACCTGGATGAAGAACACATAGCAATAGTCAACAGCGAACTCGGCATAGAAAACGAAGGGAAGGGATTAGAATTGTGGGAGCTGTTCAAGGAGAAATATGCAGGAAGCGATGCTCACCATCAAATGCTGGCATTAGGTGAGTTCATCGACCTTGAGTTCAAGGAAACCAAAGACTTTGTCAAAGAGATTCGCGGCGGGATCAGCGGGATAAGGACCACAGGATTGGAAGTCAAAGAGCAGGTCCTGGCGTTGTTAATATTAAAAAAGTTACCAAAGGAATTCGAGTCGTTAATTCGAATCATCATACAAGACAAGGAAAGCCTAAAAGTGGAAGATGTCATTCACAAAATCGAGCGCGATTACTTACAATTTAAACTAAAGAAAGCCGACAAAATCGCGATGGTAGGGCAACAAGCGATCAAGAAAACTGGAAAATGTTACAACTGCAACATAATTGGACACTCGGCTAAAGAATGCCGCAAGCCTTGGACCAATTACAAGTATGCCCCGCCCAAAGCGAACGTAGGAGAAGCTGAAGGGATGAACATATCGTTCATAGCTATAAAGGAACAAGGAACCGAAGAGGAGGAGATCAGTTTCTATTATCCAATAGGAACTGGAATTGAGATAGTTGGAAACTCGGGAACGATGGATTCTACAGCAAGGAAGAAGTCGCGGTGTACCAAGCTATGACGGAATCATTTCGGCGAATAATGCAATTGCATCCACCGATGCAATAATCTTAGATTCTGGAGCATCTGATCACATGTTCAACAACAAGGACAACTTCGTCAATTATGTTGAACATCACGGAAAAGTTGAGATAGGCGAAGTCGGAAGGAGTGTTGAGATAGTTGGGAAAGGAGATGTCGTACTTAACTCTAATAATAACACAATCACCCTTTGCAATACATTCCACGTCCCATCGTTGCCGTATTGTTTAATTTCCCAGACATCTCTGTGGAATGGAGGAGCACAAATTGTAAAAACTAGGGGGGACCAGTTTGAAATCACCATAGAAGGAAAAACACTCTTTGATGGAAAGATTAAGAACCGGTTACCCTTCCCGAACTTGGAGCAAAAGCGAAATATATGCCAAATCAGCATGGATGAGCACAAGCGGATGGGACATCCGGGAGGACAAGCAGACTGTGAAGCATGTAAACTAGGAAAACAAACCAGACAGCCTTTCTCAAATAAACGAGAGAGAACCCAGGTCGCCGGCAAAGAATTATCAGCTGATGTCGTAGGACCAATATCACCGGTCTCGCTGGGGGGGTCTCGCTATTTCCTAACAGTAGTCGATACAGCCAGCAGATATGCGTGGTTGAGAACCCTAAAGGTCAAGAGCCAGGCCGAGCAGGAGTTTAAATTCATTGTCAATTTAATTGAAAACAAGTTAGGAAAGAAAGTCAAACGCATAATTACCAATGGGGGTGGAGAGTTTGTGAACCTCAGTATGGATACTTGGCTAGGAGAAAAAGGAATCACCCAGCTGATAACCACCAGAAACACCCCGCAACATAACGGTACGGCCAAAAGAATGAACAGGACTATCATGGAAAAAGCTCGAACCATACGGATCGAATCCGGGTTATCCAAACAGCTGTGGGCTGAGTTAGTATCAACGGCTGTATTTTTGTATAATTGCAACCAGAAAACCAACCCCTACTTACGGATGTGGGGAACCGAACCAAAATTAGATAATATTAGACCTGTGGGAACAGAGGCATGGTACAGCGTTCATCATTTTGAGAATATGGGCAAGTTGGACCCAAGATGCAGGAAGGGAATACTGATTGGATTTGATGAGGAAATGAAATCCTATCGAGTATGGAACCCGGAAACCAATAAAGTAATTCGCTCTAGAGATGTCGTATTCGGTAGAATTGCCGAAGACGACCCTGGAGAGATATTCTCAGACGAGTCCGAAGCAGATAATAGTCAACCAAACGCACCTGAACCGGTGTTAGCCTCAACCAACGAAGTTCCGAGATCAGATCAGCCGACTATTAATGAAGGGGGTGTATGTGGGGAAGAGATAATTAATAGTCAGCCTATAACAAACCAGACTCAACAGAGAACCCGAACAAGCACCCGAGAAAAGAAGCCGGTCAATAGATATGGTCATTGGACATCATACCTTGCAGTCAAACAAGAACTTCAAGATTCCAATGTCGATGATTTTCATTTTGAAGCAATGGCCCTACAGACATTTGTAAAAGAAAACGCGATCATCCCGGACAGCTGTGAAATGCCGTAGTGGCGGCAGTGAGCAAGCGGACCGAATGATGGGATGATGAGAAGCGAAGAAGAAGAGATGAGCACCTGTCGATGGTGCGGGCGATGATGAGACAAGAAAGATGTGAGTAGTGAATTGCATGTCAAGAGAAAGAAGAGAAAAGCGACAAAGAGAAAAGGAACAAGCAGTGAGTGAAGCGATACCTGTGAAATGCCGTAGTGGCGGCAGTGAGCAAGCGGACTGAATGATGGGATGATGAGAAGCGAAGAAGAAGAGATGAGCACCTGTCGATGGTGCGGGCGATGATGAGACAAGAAAGATGTGAGTGAGGAAAGGGAAATACAAGGTGTAAACTATCATCTAATATACAAGCGTAGCGAAACCTAAATAGATGATAAACTATACTACTCCGCAGTATTTTCCTCCTCTCTCCGCCTTGTCACCCGTTGTGGAACTACTCTAAGGCCAGAATAGAGCTTGGAAGGGAAATGTATAACTACACTAGTACTAATGTAAGTTAAGACAAAGGTGCTGATATAAGAGCTGCCTTCCTGACTAATGCTGATGGGGAAGAGTGTAACACTAAGAATAAAGTAAAAGGTGTGGCTTTTCTATTTTAATCTTAGACTGACTAGTACTTATAAGCTGACTACTATTACCTCTGAGGTATGGGGAGTTGAGGAGAAGTTGTGAGGGAAAATGGTTGTGTAAAAGGGTTTAAATGGCAAGGATATCTAAAATGTCTAGGTAAGAAGTGTCTTTGATGAAATTGAATCTAATATTTGGGGTAAAAGGTCATACAGGTTGTATGGGGTAGAAATTGCATGCTGGTAATACTACAACAGAGTGGAGTATATATGTGTAAAGGGCCCTTCAAGAGGGGAACAAATGATGAGCACAGTATTACAAGATATGATGATGAGCAATGTCCATAATAGTAATAGTGATGAGCAAAAGACTACAAGTGTAATAGTGAAGTGAATGTATGTAGCAATGATGAGCATTTGATGTAGATTATGTAAGATGTTTTATTTACTGAAATAATAATGACTTGGATGATGTAAGCCAAAAGAAAAAGAAAAGAAAAGAATGTACCTATGAAAACTATGAAGGCTAATATCTTCTGATCCAAAAGGAAATCAAGGGTGGTTTGAGTGAGTGACTAGGGGTAAAATAAGGTGTAGAATCTGAATCTAGAATAATATTCATGGATATATGGATGGAATATGAGATGTAGAAAGAAAGATGTGAGAAGGAACAGGATTACCACATCCTCCCCCAAGTAAATGTCTGTCCCCAGACATCAGGGAAAGAAAGAAAGAAGGAAGAAGTCCAAGTCCAAAAGAGTCCAAGTCCTGGAGAATCCAAGTCCAAAAAGTCCAAGTCCAGAAGGGGAAATCCAGATCCAAAAGAGTCCAAGGTCCAGAATCCAGAAAGAAATCCAAGGTACAGAAAGAAATCCCAAATCCAAAAGAAATACAATGTCCAGAAGGGAGGTCCAAGGCCTAAGTCCAGAAAGTTGATGAATTCTAACTAATATTTATGATTTTAAAAGATTTTAACACTATGAAATATCTAGAAAGACTACTATTATTTTTATTGATATTTGACTATTTCTAATAATTAAAACTGATGGATTTGTATAACATACCAGTAACACAACAGGTTACTGCAAATGATGGAGGTTAAATGAGAAGACCTTTGCTATACCCAAGATAGTATAGACATATGACAGGTGAATTGAACAGAAGACTACTATGAAAGAGTAGTTGAACTAGAAGTCTAGAGAGTATGCAACAACTCTACTAGGAAGATGGGATGGTGGGTTCAGTTTTAAGCTAGAAGGAAGTGAAGATATCTCTAAGAATGCCAGTGGAATTTGATGATGGTCCAGGATGTATGAAATGGTTTTAAGTCACAAGATAAGAGGAAGAAAATATCCAAGTGCTGTCCAGAAGTCCAGGAATCCAGTATGGCCATGTGATTTAATTTGAAGGAAATTGGTGACTGATCCAAAGAAGATTGACTGATCCAGGTTCAGGGAAAGAATGGTTGGATGAAGATGAACAGGTTTTATGGAAGATGGATGGGGAATTCCAGAAACAAGGGAACAGTTGGTTTGGGTAATGAAAGAATTGTTGATGACTGATCCATGGAAGAAAGATGGCTCCAGGTCCAGGGAAAAGAAAGCTTGGTTTTGGAAGGATTAAAAGAAACTACTAGTTGAATTTATCCAAAAGAAGAGTGACTGATCCAAAGAAGAATGAATTGATCCAAAGAAGAAATGAATTGATCCAATGAAGAAAGAATTGATCCAAGGAAGAGTGGCTGATCCAAAGAAGAATGAATTGATCCAAAGAAGAATGAACTGGTCCAATGTAGAATGAATTGATCCAAAGAAGAATGAATTGATCCAAAGAAGAAATGAATTTATCCAAAGAAGAATGAATTTGAACCAAAGGAGAAATTGATGGATTTAAAGGGTGAAGAATGACTGATCCAGAGAAAGGTGAGGGGTACTGGTCCAGAGGAAAATAATTGTATGCTTTAAGGGTGAAATACCAAGTTGTGGAGAGGTGGATAGATGAAGAAGGATGAAGAAAAGAATGGGAAAAGGAGAAGAAAAAAAAATTTAAAAATTCCTGGGTATGACAGATGAGGTGTTCCTCCCCCAACTTATTGTCTGTCCCCAGACAATGGAGAAGAACCCATGAATTTTGGAAGAGTGGTGTGGAAGAAATGAGTTGATAAGATTGGGATTTGAAAGAAAATAGATGGGGGAAGGTGGTTGATGGTGATGTTGGAAGGGAAAAACCAAAGAAAGTGGAAGGATGGTGGTTGATGATGAATGATGAATGGATGGTTGAGGATGGGTGATGATGATGATGAATTTACTATTTATGAAGAAAAGATGGATGAGCTGTTGAGGATGAATGAGGATAATGAGAAGTTTCTAGTATGGAGGAAAGATGAATGAGACATGAGGCTGATGGATGGGTGGTGATGGATGGATGAGGATGGAAGAATGATGATGGATGGTGATGGAACGATGGTGATGGGTGGATGAAAAATAGAGACATGATGAATAGAGAAATTTCAGGGGAAACAAACAAATGAAAGTGATGGATTATTGGTGATGGACCCCTTGGTCCAGATGGATGGATGATGATGAATGAGGATGAATGGTGATGGAAGGATGGTGATGAAGGAATTTCTAGTATATGGATGAAAAGTGGATGAAGATGATGATGAAAGAATATCTAGTATATGGATTAAAGATGGATGATGGTAAAAAAGTGGATAATGAGATGGATGAAGGAAAAAAAAATCAGGATACTCAAAGATGGATGAAGGGGAAATTAAATTTATATGATGTATGGAGGAAGAAAAAATTGATTCATCGGTTCATGATGAAGGAGTAAAATTAAATTGATATCCCCCAAGAAAAAAAAATCAGGAACCTCCCAAGTGGATGAAAGGAAAATTATTTATTTTTGTTTTGTTCTTCCTTCATGATTAATTTTTTTTTTTTTTTTTTTTTTTTTTTTTTTTTTTTGTATTGACCTCTCAGCGGAGTGAGGAGAGTCGCCGGAGGGAAGTGGTGAATCCGCGCGGAGAGTAGACGCGGAGTCCCGGGTGCTACAATGTCCGCGGAGTCGCCGGCGTTTCCAAGGCGCAGGAACGGTCCTCCGGGTCGAAGGACGACCTCGGAGATGAAAGCAAACCGTTCTTCTTCGATGGAAAGAAGAACGGTTATGGGGAGAACATAAAAAAAAGATCAAAGGCAAAATGAAAGATAAAGGAAAAAAAAAAAGAAAGAAAAGAAAACCCGGGTCGTGCACCGGCATCGCCAAGCAGTTGTAGGTGTTGTAGGCCAAGGGAAAATGACTTGAGAACGTATATCCGGGTCGTTCACCGGCGTTGAAAAGATGCTGGATTGATTGATTTTTTTTATAAAAGACTTCGACGATATCGTCGTCGTTCCCCACCTCGCATGTTGTATGTTCTTAATCGTAAATTGTTATAGTTACTTATAGACCCCTAATGTCGTCCCCTACTCGCCCGCTATCTATAACCTCCTCCTTGTCCTCATCAACGAATAGCAACAACTCGGTATCATCGTCTTCCAGTACCCCGGCCTCTCAGCTCGTTGCCAATGTGGAGTCGTTCGGCCCCTTCACCCGCGACTCGTTTTCCTTGGAAGAGCTGGCGGCGCTACATGATACCGTCAACGACCACCTAACGGAATTCGCCCGGTCCAACCATTGCGATCCTCGGGCCGCGGCAGCGTCCCGACACCGATTGTACAGTCGCCTCCAGGATGCGTTCGACTCCGTATGTATCCCTCATAAAAAAAAACTGATAAAACAAAAAGAAAAAAAAACTGATTTTTTTTTTTTTTTTTTTTTTTTTTTTTTTTTTATTGTGTCTAGATAATGATGCATACCATCATCCAAGAAAAGCAGGAAAAGGATGATATGAAGAAAAATGAAACTAAAAAAATAAAGGTGAGTTTTTTTTTTTTTTTTTACTTATTTATTTATTTATTTAAGTTGACTGATACTGATTTTTTTTTTTTTTTTTTTTTTTTTTTTTTTTTTTTATTTATGGGATTATTAAGGGTAAGCCAGAGAGTTTGTTTTTATATCAATTGGCCTTGAATGATATTTTTTAACATGACTTGCTGCATATCTTCTGTTTAATGCAGTGCCATCCAGTTCCTCCAGTGAATAAGAGCCTCCAGGATTTTGAGTGGTAATTCTGTAAGGTCCATTCCATTTGTTTTCAAAGAGCTTTCCATATTGAGAGTCCAAAGATTTGTTGTATACTAATACCAAGTCCCCTGTTTGTAGTGGTTGTCTAGGTGTCTTCTTCCTGTTCCAATATTCCACAGATGTTTTCATGGTATATCCAGCAACTTTTGATGGGCCTTCTGAAGAATGTCATCCCTGTTTTCCAATTGGAGAGTCCTGGCCAGAAGGAGGTCTTGAGTGCTGTTCACTTTTATCCAATCTATGCCAAAGAAGGTTTCCAGTTCCAGATCAATTGGTAAGATGGGGGGCTGTCCAAGAACCAGTTCATAAGGGGAGTATCCCGTTGATCTTTTGGTGGAAATCCTGTCTGCAAATAAAACCAAAGGTAAATAATTCCTCCATTTCTTGCCTTCTTGTCCACAGAGTTTAACCAAAGTGTCCTTGATGGCCTGATGTCCTCTTTCCACCATTCCATTAGCTTCAGGGTAGTAAGGTGTGGTAACTTTGATTTTTATTCCTGCTTCCAATAGTGATTTCTGGAACTGTTGACCAAATTCTGAACCTCCATCCACTGTAACTGACCAAGGTGCTCCATATCTGTAGATCCAGTTGTCCAAGAACCATTGGGAAATCTTCTTTGCTTGAATCTTCTCCAGACCAACTGCTTCAACCCATCCAGAAAGATCATCTCTAGCAATTACCAAGTATTTCCATTTACCAGCCTTGATATGAACTGTATCCAAGCTGACTCTTCCAAAGATTGTTGCTGCTCCAGTAGGCTTCTTGGGTTCCATTGGTAATACTGAATTCCTTTTCTGGCAAGCTTCACAAGACTGGACCCACTTGGTTACACCTTTCTTGAGTCCTGGCCACCAAAACCTGAGCTTAGTCCTTCTGTAAGTTTCTGAAATACCTCTGTGGCCTAGTGTTTCATGAAGAGATTGGAGGATATTGTTTTGGGCTGAGGGAGTGGTGACAACTATCTGGGAAAAGGGTTTGTTAATTCTGTGCAAGACATTATTGGAGAGGAAGAAATTGGCTGATTTATGCAGAATTTGTTTGAAATCCAGGGGGCTGCATCCAGGAGGTTTGTTCATTGTTGAAAGATACTCCTGTAAGTGTTTCCAAGTTCCTTGTTGCAGAGGCTTTTCCCCCTCCCCCAAATAAGCTGATGTCCCCAGAAGCAATCCAGGAAAAGAAAGAAGTCCAGAGGAAGAATGTTTGAGGCCAAATCCAGGGTGAGGTTTAATCCAAGGTTCATCTTCATCAAAACTAGGGCAATCTTCTTCACCAGGGTCAGGAGGTCTTCTGGATAGTGCATCTGGAGGGTGAAGGTTTTGCCAGGGGTATGTTCCAAATCAAAAGAGAAGAGCTGAATGAAAGCAATCCATCTGTTCATAGGGGCATTTGGAAGTGAAGGGTTGTTGATCATTCCAATAAGGCACTTGGCATCCACTCTGAGCAAGAAATGTTGGCCCCATAGCTTATGCTGAAGTTTCTTGAGGATCTTGGTGACACCACAGAGTTCCAACTTGGATTGTGAGTATTCAGATTCTCTTTTGGAAAACACTACTGACTCATAAATCACAGGCCTGTCCAATCCAGAGGAATCCACTTGGGTGAGGACTGCTCCTGCTGCAATGAAGCTAGAATCCACAGAGAGTTTGATCTGTCCAGCTCCAGGTCCATAATCCAGCTTCTTGAGGGTGATATCTGATCCAATGATTCTCTTGAGTTCCTCAAAGGCTTCCTGGCAATCTTCAGTCCAATCCCAGGTGGAATCCTTCCTAGTAAGGTGTCTGAGGGGAGCAGTGATAGTTGAGTAATTTTTAATGAACATCCTGATGTAGACACAGATACCTAGGAAACTCCTGACAGCAGATGGAGTGGTGGGAGTTGGCCAAGTTTCTATTTTGTTGAGCTTCTTTGCTGATATCTTCCTTCCTTCTTTGCAGACAACATGGCCCACTAGATCCAAGGCAGGGACACAGCAAGCAAACTTTTTACCAGAAATAGTGAGTCCAGCTTCTTCTATCCTAAAGAGAATCCTTTCCAAAGTGATGGCATATTCATAAATAAATTTTCTGATCTGGGGGTTGGCTTCCAGGGTTTCTCCACCATAGTCTGAGATTGGTCCTTTAATTCCTCCATCATCAATGAAGATTCCAAGGTGCTGAGGGAGTTCATCCTGAAGTATCCACATCATTTGGGCCTGGTATACTGCAACTGAATTGGTGGCTCCTTGGGGTAATCTGGTGAGCTGGAATCTTCCTAGAGGGGTTTCAAAAGTGGTTAAGGGCCTGGATTCTACTGATAATTCTCTTTCATCATACCCTCCCATAATATCACCTAGTCCATAGCATGCCCTTCCAGTGAAAGATTCAATGAGATCCTCTGGTGATGGTGGTAGGCCTGCATCCTTAATGGTTACTTTATTGAGTTTTTGGAGATCATGAACTATTCTTAACTTCCCATCTTGCTTTTTGAAACAGAAAATAGGGCTGGAATAACTGGAGAAAGACTGTTCATAGAGGCCAGTGCTGAGTCTTTCTCTTACTAATTCTATGACTTGATTTCTGATGGGAGCTGGAATTGGAATTGGTTTCTGTTGCCAAGGTTCATGGGGAATAACTGGAATGATGTAGGGTTGTCCATAGGTATGTTTGAGGAGTCCCCTTTCTGTTTCTGTGAATGCCAAAGCTGCTTGCCTGAGAGTGATGACCCAAACTAATAGGAGATGTTCTTGTTCTGACAGCCATCCAGGAGGTCCAAAATTGATAAGGTCCAGCCTCTCTTGAGTGATTTTAGAAGTGGGAATGAATGGTGGAGGAAAAGGATTTAAAGGAGTGGAATATGGGTCCCTAGAAAGTGGAGGCCTTGAAAGAGGTGGGTTGAGAGCCAATGGCATAGGTTGGTTTACTGGTTTTACTTTTTTTAGAGTGGATTTATATTTTGCTGAATGAGTGACTAAAGTTGGTTCTTTTGGGTTATTTTCCAGGATTCCATCTGTAAAGGAGTGTAGTTGGAAACCTGGCCTTAGACTAAAAAATCCAAAGATGCTGAGTTTGCTGGGAGAGAAGTTTCCCATTTCTGGTGACTGGGAAGGATGATTGGGACCAGGTAAGTTTGTCCAGAAGTGTTTTTGATCTCCAGTGATTCCCCTCTGTCTCCATGGTAGTTGATGGTTGCTGATACATCCATTAAGAAGGGTTTTCCAATGATTAGCTGAACAGACCCTCTAGCTACCCAGAAGTGGACAATCCTGGATACTTTCCCAATGGTGACAGTAACATCTTCAGCAATTCCAGGCATTTCTGTAAGGTGACCTCCAATTCCTCTGAGTTTCATGGGCTTAGATGTGATCTGAAGTCCAAGTTTGTGGGCCAGGGATTCAGGTATAATGTTTATCATTGATCCAGTATCAAGAAGGGCCTGATGCTGTTGTCCATTGATGCTGAGGTTTACATATCCAAGGGGGCAAGAATAGTGAGTGGCAGGTTCCTGGGGTTCTTCTTTTTCCTGGTCCAAGTCTCCAAAGTTTGCTGATTTAGTTTCTTCCACTGGGACTCTTCTGTTAGTGATTTTTCTCTTTACTGCCTCTGATAATGATGGGGAAAGAGCAAGAGTTTCTCCAATGGTGAGCTGGATGACTTGTTGGCCTAGGATCCTATTGGCAACTTCATCATCTATTCCAGGGTAGTCTTTGGCCAAAGCCTTCTCCAGGTAAGTCTTTCTAGCTGGTTTTTCCTTGGAAGGGTTGCTGGAGGATGGTTGTGCTGAAGGCTGTTGAAATCTGACTTTTGAAGCAGGGGCAGGGGATGTTGGAGAAAAGGGAGTCCTGGCCATGTCGAGCAAATCCTGGGAGTCCATATCCATGAGAGTGGTCTTTTCCTTCCTGGTCCTCTTTTCTGGCATAGCTGGTTCCTCTGAAGATCTGGTCCTTTTTCCCATGTCTGAATCATACACAGTAAGTTGAGGGTTGTCATATTCCTCCAGTTGTCCAAAAGAAGTTGAAAGTTTGACTGATTCCTTGGCAAACTGCTCCACCACACTTAAGATTGGCCTCCTGGTGTCCCATGGAATTAAGGTTTGATTTGGAAGTTTGTAGTCCTTTCCATCCTTGATTACCTGTCCTGAGCTGATGTCCTGGGATAATCTGATACATCTGTTGGTCCCATGGGTATCCTGGAAGCAGTAGAAACATTTGAGGGGCCTGTATGCTAGGGTGGTGTTGTCCATGTGGGGAGGAAGGGATTTGCCAGTTGTGAATGCTGCAAGTTGTTTGGTAAGATTATCCATAGTCTGTTCCAAGGGAGCTGATCCTGCAGGTTTGAAAGGTCTGGTAGGGATAAAAGGTTTGGTGGGGATAACAGGTGAGTCCTTTGTATTTGGGGTTTCTGTCCTGTAAAGTCTCCTCCTGTTGATGACAGCTGCTGATTTGACCTTCTTGTGTATGTAGGTGAGAAGAATTTCAGTGTTTGGTAAAATATCACCTCCATCCTTGGTTGAAAGCATCTGGTTGTCCCTGAGAAGTTCATCTGTTACAGCAAGTTCCAGTTCCTGGCTGAGGGCTTCTAGCAACAAATCTCTGAATTCTTCCAGGTCAGTACTGTAATTCATCCTTACTAGATAGTGGGAAATGGTTTCAAATTTGGTTCTGAATGTCTTGAAGTCCTCCAGGGTATTGATTCCTCCATCATGGGCAGTAGTGCTGACTAGATTCCTTAGGTCCCGTCTGGTGTATCTGACCAAAGGCTGAGAGGATCCAAACCTGTTAAGCAACTGTTTCTTTAACTTTTCCCAATCCAGTTCTTCATGTCCTGACATCTCCTCTACTTCATCTTTTAGATCCATACCCTTAATAAATGAAGTAATTTGATCAGCCAGTTCTTTTGAGTTAGCACCATCATGCCTTCCTGCAGCCTCAAATCTCCTGATGAACTTTTCCATTGGCATATTACCACCATCAAAGAAGAGCTCTTTGTCCATTGGTTTGATCTTGATTCCCCTGGAGGTTGGGTCCTGGTACACTGGCATGGAAGCTTCCCTTTCAAAAAAATGTGAGTTGAATCTTGCTGAATCCTGGGGTGGTGGCCTGTGTAGGTTTCTCATGGGTAACTGGGTTCTGGGGGACTGAAGTGGGATGCCTAAGTCTTCTGAATCTTCTGATGGTTGGGGATTGTTTCTGTAGGGACCAGGGTTGTGACCAGAAGCAGGAGCCATGCCTTGAGGAAGGGGATTGACTGGGTTGGTAGGTTGACTAGGAGCTGGGTAGAGACTGGGAGCAGAGAAGTTGATGTAATTTCCAGAATGAGACATCTTTAAAGGGGAAGTGAATTTAAAAGATGTGTAGGTGGGATTTAAATGAGGGTGCTGAAAGATAAGAAGGGGGACTGATGATTGATTGTGATTTGAAAACCTTTGTAGGGATGAAGAGAGGAGGAAGAGAAGTGAAGTGGAAGGGGAAGAAGGGTTTTAAGGAAGAGGGTGAGTGAAGAGAAGAGGTGTAAGAAGTAGTGTGTAGCTAAAGGTAAAGTTGTTACTAGGGCTGAAGATTTCTGAGGGATGGAAAAGGCCACTGTTGGGACACCACTTGTGGAACTACTCTAAGGCCAGAATAGAGCTTGGAAGGGAAATGTATAACTACACTAGTACTAATGTAAGTTAAGACAAAGGTGCTGATATAAGAGCTGCCTTCCTGACTAATGCTGATGGGGAAGAGTGTAACACTAAGAATAAAGTAAAAGGTGTGGCTTTTCTATTTTAATCTTAGACTGACTAGTACTTATAAGCTGACTACTATTACCTCTGAGGTATGGGGAGTTGAGGAGAAGTTGTGAGGGAAAATGGTTGTGTAAAAGGGTTTAAATGGCAAGGATATCTAAAATGTCTAGGTAAGAAGTGTCTTTGATGAAATTGAATCTAATATTTGGGGTAAAAGGTCATACAGGTTGTATGGGGTAGAAATTGCATGCTGGTAATACTACAACAGAGTGGAGTATATATGTGTAAAGGGCCCTTCAAGAGGGGAACAAATGATGAGCACAGTATTACAAGATATGATGATGAGCAATGTCCATAATAGTAATAGTGATGAGCAAAAGACTACAAGTGTAATAGTGAAGTGAATGTATGTAGCAATGATGAGCATTTGATGTAGATTATGTAAGATGTTTTATTTACTGAAATAATAATGACTTGGATGATGTAAGCCAAAAGAAAAAGAAAAGAAAAGAATGTACCTATGAAAACTATGAAGGCTAATATCTTCTGATCCAAAAGGAAATCAAGGGTGGTTTGAGTGAGTGACTAGGGGTAAAATAAGGTGTAGAATCTGAATCTAGAATAATATTCATGGATATATGGATGGAATATGAGATTTAGAAAGAAAGATGTGAGAAGGAACAGGATTACCACACCGTCGCCCCTCGTGACATGTCGCTGTATCTCAACAGCCCCCCGTGCTTGACAGGCAACGCTAAGCTGCTGGAAGGTCGAGATGAAGTAGCTCACAGATGCGCTTGATCTTGATGGGCACCAAGGGTTTGGTGAGGATATCTGAGATGTTGTCGTTTGTTGAGACGTATGAGATGGTGAAGTTCTTGGCTTTTTCAATGTGATGGCGTAGCCAGTGGTGTTGAACAAGTATGTGTCTGGACCAATGTTGATATATCGGATTCTCGAGCAGCGCAAGTGCGCCTTGATTGTCACAGTACAGATGTACACTTGAGAAGTCGAATTTTGCTGAGGGTCGGATGTCGTCAAGGAGCTGTTCTGTCCAGCGGAGGTCCTGGCCAGTTTCAGAGCAGGCCCGGTACTCGGCCTCGGTGGTCGATAGTGCGGGCCCATCATCCGAATGTTTCTTGCTGTCTTCTTGTTTTGCGCAGTGCCAACGGTGGGCCCGCTACGCTAACAATAGCTGTAGCGTAGCGTAATGTTAGCTTTTGTCGCTACGCTAACACAAAGTTACTGTTAGCGGTTTTTTTTTTCAGCTAACACTACAAAAATTTTGACAAAAAAAAGAATAGCGGTAGCGTAGCGTTAGCGACTTCAAAAAAAAAAAAGTTAACGCTACAGGAATTACCTGTTAGCTGATTTGTAGCGGTGTTAGCTGGAACAAACGCTACACTAACTGTTAGCGTAGCGCTCTTGTCAGCTACGCTAACTGTCAGCGTAGCGCTCTTTTCAGCTACGCTACATGTTAGCGTAGCGCTCCTTTCAGCTACACTAACTGTTAGTGTAGCGCTCTTTTCAGCTACACTAACTGTTAGCATAGCACTCTTCTCAGCTATGCTAACTGTTAGCGGAGTACCCTTGTGTGGTGAGCTAACTGTGAGTTTTTTTTTTTTTTTTAAGTGCAGATTTGATCAGACATTGCGCACTAGTGAGTTTAGCGCTACACTAACTGCTGTTTGTTTATAACAATAAAAGCAAAAGGAAAAAAAAAAAAAAAAGAAAAAAAAAAAAAAAAAAAAAAAAAAAAAAAAAAAAAAGGAAAGGAAAAAAAAAAAACAGGAAAAAAAAAAGCAAAAAAAAAAAAAACAGGAAAAAAAAAAAAAAAAAAAATCCTAATTGAGCAAAGTGGACCAGCTTTGACCTAAGACAGGTGAATTTATCACTCCTGCTATACTATAAGAGTAGTGATAAGGTTAACACCAATCAAGAAAATTTAAAGGGGGGTCAGTCAGGTGCCCCTGAGAGTTTTCTGAGTTTGTACAAGGCTTAAACCAACATCGCTACCATTTCTTCAAACCCATGTTATTTAATCAGTTGCCAAACTCAAAGGGGGGTCAGTCAGGTGCCCCAGCGAGTTCGGAGAGCTCCTATAAATTTCAATCAATTCACAATCCTTACCTAATCGGTTTCACCCTCATCATAAATGAGGATTTGTGATGCGGGTGACACCAATTAGGTATTTTGCAGTTACTTTTAATATAGCAGGAGTGATATAATCCCCTGTCTGAGGTCAAAGCTGGTCACTCTGCTCAATTAGGATCCTGTACTTGTCCAAGTAAAACAATGAAAAATATGTACTTGCACAAGTGAATAAATCAAAATGCTGTTGTAACTGCTTTACTCAAGCAAGCACAGCAATCAAAAAAGCTTATTTTAATTTCTATGATCAATTTTTTTTTTTTTTTTTTTTTTCCCTTCTTCAAAACCAAATTGTTCTTCATTCAGGTATCCATGGTTTTCAAAAATGGTGGATTTTAAAAACCAGTTGATTAGACAATGGTGGATTACGTTGTAAATTCAAAGACAAGAAAGAAGTTGGATGTCTCTTCTAAGATCTGTAATGCAGCAGGATTTTACCTGTTGAAGCCATAACAACAGCTTTTTATTCAGCAGCCATGTTAATTGGTGAAACCAACAGTTAGCGGGCAAAACAAATCCGCTATTTGAGCATAGTGTAATGGGAAAAGCTTCAGCTAACAGCTAACATTTAGCAGGAAAAGTATCAGCTAACAGCTAACATTTAGCGTAGCGTAGCGATGATGCCGCTACGCTACTGAGAACTTCAAAATCTGTTAGCGCCAGAAAAATTACACTACTTGATGGCGTAGCGGTGAATTTTCTCAGCTAACGCTACAAAAAAATGGCTTGAAAAATTTGTCGCTACGCTAACTGTTAGTGTAGCGGAGTGTAATTTCAGCTAACGCTACAGATTTTCTGGGAACAATAAACCCCGCTACGCTAACAGTTAGCGGTCAAATAGCGTAGCGTAGCGTAGCGGCCCACCGTTGGCAGTGCCAACCCACAGGCCCATGGAGCATCACCATGCTGCCTGAAAATGAAGAAGCTTCGACACCACTTGCATAGCTGGAGTCCGAGTACCCGACCAGCCTGTGCTTGCCAGGAACGTCACCGAGGTTCAGCCGAAGTTGGACTGAATGTTTGAGGTAGCGAAGAACGTGCAGAAAGTGATTCTCGTGCGTTTTCTTCGGTTCATTGAGGAACTGGGACAGGTAGCTACAGGCAAAAGCTAGATCCGGGCGTGTACATTGGACCAGGTAGTTGAGCAAGCCGACTGCCCGTCGATAGTTGAAACCCGGCGAGACAGGTGAGTCGTCAACTGGGCATGTCAGGGCATTGAGCGGAAGTGGGGCGGTGATGGTCCTACAGTTTGTCATCCCAAACTCCTCCAGGACCTCATTGATGTAGCGGTCTTGACAGAGTGAGACTGTCCTCCGCTCGAGATCCCTGGTCACCCGCATTCCCAGCACCCATTTACACTCCCCAAGGTCCTCCATCTCAAAACGCGAGGTGATGTGGTCCTTGAAGAACTGTACGTCCGGCCCAAAGATTACCATGTCGTCGACGTGCACAAAGACGAAGCAAGGTCGATCGATGTCTTGATGTATGAATAGGCACTGGTCGGCCCCGGCTGGCTTGAAGTTGATGGATTCGAAGAAGGTTCGAAGCGCCTTGTACCAGCACCTAGGGCTTTGTTTCAGCCCGTACAGGGACTTCTGGAGCTTAAGACCATAGCCCGGAGGAATGTCGATATCCACCCCGTCTGGGACCTTGATGAAAATATCCTTGTCCGGGACGCCGTTCAGGAACGCACATCTGACATCCATCTGTTGGATATCCCACCCTCGAGCCGCCGCAAGACCAAAGAGAATCCGGAGGGTGCAGATTCAACCGGTGGGGGCGAATGTGTGCTTGTAGTTGAGTCCCTCGATCTGGCGAAATCCACGCACACATAGTCTGGCCTTGTGCTTCAAGAGCTCTCCATCCGCGTTGTACTTGCGTTTGAAGACCCAGACGGTGTCGAGCTCCTTGGTCCCCGGGACGAGGGGAGCCACCACCCATACCTCATGACGAGTGATGTTGTCGATTTCAACCCCAATCGCCACCAGCCATTCTTCTCCATCGAGTCTGCCAATCGCCTCCGCGTAGGTTATGGGATCCTTGGGGGAGGCTGGTTCTCCGACGAGTAACATAGCCATATGCCGGCGACCACCAGCCACTATGTTTGCGGGGTTGATGTCGCTGGAGATGTTTTTCGGGGCAGTCTCGTAAAATGGCACATAGACGTACCCCTTGCTGCTCGATTGATGAGTGCCTTCTTGCGGGATGTTGGATGACGCCTCTTGATTCTCATGGGGAGGATCGGACTCCCTCTCAACCGGGGGGTCTGGACCACCACTCGGGACCGGAGTGCCGGAACCGGGGGAATCAATAAGGGAAGGAGGAGTGTCTGGGAGGCTCGGATTTGGGATGGTGTCCGGCATCGGCAGGGCGGGATCGCGGCAAGGGAGGATGTCCGGCATCTTGAGGTCAAAGTTATACAGCGAAGTTGAACCAATTTCTTCTCTGAGCTCGGACAGGGACGGAAAGGACTCGGGAAAGGCCTGAACATGATGAGTGTGTCTGATCAAGTCCTTGGACGGTACCCAGACTTTGTATGTATGATGGCCCTCATGATAGCCAAGGAAGATTGCTTCAGTTCCCGACGGTGAGAACTTGGACTCGCGCCACTTCTTCTCCTCATAGATGACGACCCTGCATCCAAACGGGATCAGTCTGGACAAGTCCGGGGCGTAGCCGTTCCACAGTTCAAAGGGTGAAATCCACTTGATCGAGCTGTTGGGGGTCCTGTTCTCCAGATAGACGGCGGTGGATACTGCGTCGCCCCACCATGAGAGCGAAAGTCCGCTGGTCATCAGAAGTGCCCTGGCTTTTTCCACTGTGGTCCGATTGCCTCTCTCAGCGAACGGGTTTTGCTGAGGAGTGTACGGGGCCGTGGTGTGATGAACGATGCCTTTGTCGGAGTACAGGGCTTTGAAGGAGGCATTTACAAATTCCCCACCGTTGTCAGACACTACTGAGTGAAGACGTAGGTTGGTAAAATTTTCAGCTTGATTGAGAAAAGCCACAAAGGTAGAGAAAGTATCAGACTTACACCGCAAGGGGTAGATGAACCGATACTTGCTATACCCATTGATGATCTTCAGAAAGTATTTGTTCCCCCCTCGCGATGCAGGTGTGATGGGACCGCACAAATCCATGTGAATGCATTCGAGGGGTCAAGAAGGTTTTGGAAAGCTTCCAGAGAAGGGTACTCTGTGCATTTTTGATAGATCGCACACTGAGCAGTCTACCGAGTTGATGGTGACGTCAGGGAACACTTTCTTGAGGTAATTGATGCTAGGATGGCCTAGCGCACGGTGAAGATCAAGAACGGATGGAGTGTTGACGGACAAGGCTCTGAGCGGGTTGAGATCAATTAGGAGGACGTTCGACGTCGTTGTTCCAGTGAAGAGAACTCCTTGAGACGAGCGGCACTCGAATCTCGCACCCCCATGAGTGGGTTGGAGGGAGAAACCTTTTTGAAGATAAAAGGTAAGTGGAATCAGAGAGTTGGACAAGTCTGGTGCGTAATGGGCCCGACTGATGTTGAGGGGTCCTGATGCCGTGTGCACTACAGCCGGTCCATGTCCAATGATGGGGATCGACGATCCGTTGGCGGCAAAGACTGCGGATCTTGAAGTGGTTAATCCGCTGAAGTATTCACGATGCTTGAGGTAGTGCGCAGAAGCGCCACTGTCAAGAACAATGGAGTCTGTGACGCCTTGGCCAACACTTAGGCCGGAGCTGGGATTGATACCGCCGGATGCCTTGAGTCGATCAATGACGGCCTGGTGATAGGCCACACCCTTGTTCGGATGCAGCTGATAGCAGTTTTCCGGGGTGTGGTTGGTCTCAGGGTTGTGTACCCCTCCTTCACAGATCCGTCGAGGTTTTCTTTGTTGTCCCAATCGAGATTACTGGCCTTTTTGTTTTTGATTTGAGACGGCCAGGGCGTTGAGATTAGTTGATGGATCTGCCTGTCGTTTAATTTCATGCTCGAGATCGTTCAGGAAAGCGCTCATGGTTAGTTCCGCATCTGGTTTGCTGTATTCTGCGAACTTCAGCGTCTTGAAGAGGGCAAACTGAGTGGGGAGGGAAATCAGGATCCAATACACCATGAGTCCTTCGACTGTCTTCTTGTCGAATTTCTGCCTGGTGACTTCAAGAAATAGTTTGAAGGTGCTACGGAAGTTGTTAATGGTGCTGTTGGTAGAGCCATTTCCAAAATCGTACGTGACAAGGGTCCTCATGAGAGTGGCGGCATTTTCCATCGATTTGGTGGCGTAGTGTCCACAAATTGCGTCCCAAAGTTCTTTCGGTTTATAGGTCCCGATCTCATCGTCATCTACGAATCTGGCTGAGTTCTCGCCATCCAAGTGCATCCGTATGATGTTGGTGGCTTGCTTTGCTTTGATGTTGCGTTCGGAAGTGGTTGTGGTGGATGGGTGCTGGTCGAGATCGGTGATGAGATAATCATCCAGGTTGAGAAGGCTGATAGCGGTGTAGAGTTCCCTTCGCCACGTCGAGAAGTTGGTTCCATTGAGTTTCTCGGTGTAGAACTTGATGGAGTTGAGGGAGTGGGAAATGGAGTCGGACATGATGTCCGGAAGGGAACTGATGGTGTCCTGTGGATGGTCTTGTGGGTGCAGTAGGGTGGCTAGACGAATAGTATCTCCAGTGGTGTCAGTGTGGAAGGAGTCCAATGATTTTTGATCGTCTTCTTCCTTGAGAGATGGTTCAGGAGGAGTCTTTGACGTTGACTGCTTGGAAGATGAGTTACTGTCTTGGTCTGCCACGGTGATTCGCTCTCACGGTAGAAAAGGAAGGGGAATCGTCCTATCGAATCCGTGCTCTTTTACGGGTCTTACAGCGTCAGTGGAGCGCTGGGCTCATAACCTGTGAAATGCCGTAGTGGCGGCAGTGAGCAAGCGGACCGAATGATGGGATGATGAGAAGCGAAGAAGAAGAGATGAGCACCTGTCGATGGTGCGGGCGATGATGAGGCAAGAAAGATGTGAGTAGTGAATTGCATGTCAAGAGAAAGAAGAGAAAAGCGACAAAGAGAAAAGGAACAAGCAGTGAGTGAAGCGATACCTGTGAAATGCCGTAGTGGCGGCAGTGAGCAAGCGGACCAAATGATGGGATGATGAGAAGCGAAGAAGAAGAGATGAGCACCTGTCGATGGTGCGGGCGATGATGAGGCAAGAAAGATGTGAGTAGTGAATTGCATGTCAAGAGAAAGAAGAGAAAAGCGACAAAGAGAAAAGGAACAAGCAGTGAGTGAAGCGATACCTGTGAAATGCCGTAGTGGCGGCAGTGAGCAAGCGGACCAAATGATGGGATGATGAGAAGCGAAGAAGAAGAGATGAGCACCTGTCGATGGTGCGGGCGATGATGAGACAAGAAAGATGTGAGTGAGGAAAGGGAAATACAAGGTGTAAACTATCATCTAATATACAAGCGTAGCGAAACCTAAATAGATGATAAACTATACTACTCCGCAGTATTTTCCTCCTCTCTCCGCCTTGTCACCCGTCGCCCCTCGTGACATGTCGCTGTATCTCAACAACAGCTTCAAAACTGCTCAGCAGTCACGCGAATGGCCACTCTGGCGCAAAGCCATTTTTACCGAGCTTGACTCTATCATTGAGAATGGAGTGTTTGAAATCATACCTAAAGCCAACCGAGACAAAAGTAAAACATTAATCAACACACGGTGGGTCCTAAACAAGAAATTCGACACGGAAGGAAATCTAAAAAGATATAAAGCCAGGTGTGTGGCTAGAGGATTTAAGCAAAAGGAAGGCATTGATTACAAAGAAACGTTCTCACCGACCGGAAGACTGAGCACCATGCGATACATACTGTATCACGCAACTCAGAGAAAAATTGAGCCTTGCCAAGCGGATTTTGTTACCGCATATCTTAACTCTAAACTTGAGGATGAGGAAGCTGTTTACATCAGTCTACCCAAAGGTTTTATTGAATGGCTGAAAGAAACAAAACAAGAAACTTACAATACAGAATTAGCTCAAGAACTGATCAGTGAACCCAGCGAATTTGTTATCAAACTTAAGAAGACCCTATATGGATTAAAACAAGCAGCAAGAGGATGGTACACTACGATGACCGAGTGGTTCCTGGGACATGGGTATTGAGTTAGCGACGCAGATCCGTGCTTGTTTATATCCGACCAAGGGGACCTAGCGTTTGCGTGGGTAGATGATCTGATCCTAGTTGGGGAGAACACAGATGAACTCATCAACAACCTCGGAAAAGATTTCAAGATAAAAGACTTGGGAACAGCCCAACACATCCTGGGAATGAAAATTGATTACCTCTCCAATGGGAAAATGTTCATAAACCAGACGCATTATATAAAGAACCTTGTCGAGGAATACGGACTCGAGGACGGAAAGGTCACCGGAACGCCAATGCAGTCTAATATGAAATTAATCAAAGCCACCGATAGTGAAAGGAAAGAATTCAAAGAAAGAGGACTTGACTATCGGTCAGCTGTGGGCTCGCTAAATTACCTGTTGCAGTGCACAAGACCGGATATTACGTACGCGGTTGGGAAATTATCTCAATTCCTTGAGAATCCAAATGACTCCCATTGGAGTGCATTTAAACGGGTCGTCCGTTACCTTAAAGGCTCGCAAGACTGGGGAATCTTATACCAACCTAATAGTGGTCACGAGATAGTAGGATACGTCGATTTGAGCTGGGCAGAAGATGAACAAAGCCTATCAACAAGCGGCTATAGCTTCCTATGCGGGAGTGGGCTCGTGTCTTGGCGTAGCAAAAAGTTAGGTGGACCAAGCTCATCATCCACCGAGGCCGAATACCGGGCCTATTTATCGGCTTCCCAAGAGGCCCAGTGGCTCCGCAAACTTACATTTGATGTTCACGCCAAAACACCCGGAAATACATTAATCTGGTCAGATAACCAGGGAGCAATACAACTAGCGAAAAATCCTGTATTTCATGCAAGAACAAAACATATCGGGGTACACTTCAATTTTACTAAAGACCTTGTAGCCAATAAAGAAATAAAGTTCGAATACATACCAACAGAGGAAATGATCGCGGACATATTCACAAAGGCCTTAGACCGCGAAAAGCATACAAAATTCTCGTCAATGATGGGGCTCCTACCGTTGTCAATGATCGAGCCGCGAGCAAGGGGGTGTGTTGAGCAAGTGGCATCCGCCAATCTATGTGTGCTCACGACTCAATCACATCAAGAAGTGTCACAGAAGATGTCACTAGAAACCAAAGTGATCAGAGCATCCGAACTCAACATCGACGACCCTCGGTTATCCGAACTACAATTACGAGAACATGCGGAGCATGTCCAGACTGCATTTAGTCAGCGCAGAAAGCAATACAGCCAACGAAATGCCACCCAGCGTGGTAAAAGTACAAGAAAAGAGCTCACTCAGCTTATAGACGAGAATGCAAAAGCAATCACAGGTAAAGTAAAGAGTGCATTAAGATTAAATGCCCGTAAAAGGAAAGCTCACCGGGCTGAGCTCACAATACACAAGAAGCGCCGTGTAACGCTTGGAAAGTACAGACTGCAGTCAGTAAGTCGCACTGAGAAAGCTAGCATACTGAAATGCTTCAATAGGAGGGGAGGCCCTCATGGACTCGTGCACACCCACCAGTGGTGGGCATTAGTATAAATAGCCCTTGGTCATGATTCATGTTGTAATCAATCATATTTATCTCATTCATTTTATCATTTTGTATATACATCATTATTAGTATCTTGTCTGGTAGCCTCGCTCAACAGACTTACAATCAGCAATAAATACTTATTTCATCGCACAAATCTAACACTTAACTCTGGCTTTTCTTTTCTTGATCTTCTCTTCTCAGGTGTGCTTCCCTTCCGTCTATACTATAGACTTGTCCACTGTCACTAATTCACAACAATCGTTGTTCATACAGTTGTTATCCGTTTCTTCCTTTTTCTTTAGTTTTCTACATCTCATCAATTAAATAATAAAATTACTCCTGCTTGTCATTATTTTGCTGCCAACAGGTGTGCTTCCCTTCCGTCTATACTATAGACTTGTCTTCTGTCACTAATTCACAACAATTGTTTTTCATAAGTGTACTTATTAAAACTAGCTTGTCTAATACTTCTTCCTTATTCCTCTTCTCATACTCTAACTCAATCCTTCTTTTCCTAGTGATATCTTACTTCAACCTTCTAGGATCCTCTCTGATACACTCAAATAGCCTCTTCTCTTCATTCTTTGTCCTATTCATCTTTGCCTTCCTATTTGTCATATCCTAACTGCCATACTTTGTATGTCTCTGCTTGTCTCAATCTTGGTTCTATTTTCTCTGATTCATTCATTCATTCATTATCTTTATTTATCTAATTATGTTCTCTTGAAAGTGTGTTGGCTTCATTTAGTAAATAAATCCCAAATAATTATTCTCTTACATTCAATGGTTATGTAGACAGGGGCTGAAGCAGGAGTGGAATAGATAAGTTTTGCCAGCTTCAAGCAGTAAACTTGCTCAAAGATTGACTTCTGGCTCCACAATTCTGACAAAAGTTACCAAGTTCCACTCAACAACTTTGAAATAATAATTTCTCTCAACAGTCTACCTTTCTCAAGAAGAAGCAGATCAGTGGTCATGAAAATCAGTTCCACATCCTTAAGAAAGTTTCAGTAAATACCAAAAAAGGTATCAAGGCTGCCATTGCAGACCTGGCTTACAATTCCTACCAAAAGGCCACTTTTCTTCTGGTTGGACACATGGGTAGTACTTTCATTATTGGGGGGAATTGCTTTTATTCATTCTCATGGGAATTAATAACTTGTAGTCATGTTGTGCTGGGTTGAGTATGTTTGCTTGAAAGGCATTATGGATGCTGACTTTGACAAAAAAAAAACTTGGACTATAAATTATATCACAGTCATCAGAGATATTGTGCAGTTTCAACTCCTACAGATCATTTGGATGTGATATTAGGAAGTTTTAGGCCTTACAGCTATTGTAGTTTCTACCTGATGCAATTCTGATACAGTACATGTCTGATATAGGACAAACACCAATCAAATATGTACATCTTATGGGTTTTTGTGATTCTCAAAATTGTACAACACAGATTTTGTGGCACGGACACAGGGGGAAATCTTGGGGAATGTCATCAACTTTGAGGACCAATGGGACCTCAGCCAGTGGTGGTAGGATGTAGAGAGGAGGGTGAGGTGGGAGCCAAGAAGCAAGTGATCACTTTGGTGCCAGTTTACAGTTGTTTAATGTTGCTCAGAAATTATACGGTCGGCGCAATGCGACAGGCGAGGCCACTTCGGCGCGCGAAGTTAACTCGGGAGGCAGGAGGGACTTGGTGAGTTCGGGGCTCGCGCCACTGTGTTCAAATGTTCAATCTGGAGTTGCAAGTTGTGTACCAACTGATTATAACTTGGAGTTTCTATACCCTCAACCTCCTATCGCTAACTCCAAGATGAAGGCTTACATTTACGACGAGGTGAGTAACTCGCCAGTCTATGGAACTACCATTGCACTCAAGATAAACCGATGGTGGCGCATTTCGTTATTCAGGACAGAGTGGAATGCTAATCAAGTGTTTCCATATTCCCATCGCTCTCCACACATCTGGCCCACCCCACGAAATCGACAGGAATCAACACTTCCACCACAAGACGAACATGATTCGAACGTACCCGTTTCGCTACAAGAGTTGAAAGATCTAGGTGTGCTCTATTGGTCGATTGACTCGGTCGATAAAGTTAATTCAATCGCCATCCAACGGGATTACAGAAACCGTGACCAAATCATCTGCAGTCCTCAAGCGATGGTATGACTATCCCTCATAGTTAACATGTTTTTTCTATCTGAAAATCAAGATCTGAGCGCCCCGTTTGATACTCGATATCATTGTGTTGTCTTTCGGTTTGTTAACTTAGGGAGATATCTATCAACAAAAACTGGACACTTTTTTTGAAGAGCATCTTCATGAAGGTCAGAGATCGATCAATTTTTTTTTTTCCCTTTCGCAGCGAATTTGTACGCTCAAAGTATGTATTTACCATTGAACTTGCTTATCTCGTGTTCTACTCATACACCTTCATAGATGAAGAAATCAGATGGGTAGTTGAGGGTAGTGGCTATTTTGATGTCAGAGGTTCGTCTTCGAAGGTTTAGTTTCAGCAGTCTTCCATCTATCTGATGTCAATCCATTTTCTCACCGTGCTATTAGACCGAACCGATCAACGTTGGATTCGAATCAAGGTAGAAAAGGGTGATCTTTTAGTGCTTCCTCCCGGTGAGTACTGACTCAAGGGTACCCAGAAATGTTTTGATTTATTTCCATTGCTTGTCTGCTTGTCCACTTTCTTTGTTCTTTCTATTTATCTTTCTCAATCGATCCATACTATCGCCCTACATCTCTCAGAGACTGACGACCCACGTACTTAGGGATCTTTCATCGTTTTACAGTGGATAAGGACAACTACATCAAAGCAATGAGATTATTTAAAGTAAGTCCACCATTGTGCATGATATTAGATTTTCAGATTCCCTTTATGTTTTAGTAACATGCTTTTAACTGCTCTAATTGATTAAAGGATGAACCTAAATGGGTAGCACTTAATCGGTCTTCTGAGAGCGAGAAGAATCCGTATCGAAAGGTTGTACACTTTTTCGTGCCAACCATCCAAAATGTTCTTCACGCGTTGACCTTTGACTTTATTCATCAGGCCTATGTCGAGCAAGTCGGAAAGGTTATGACCACGGGCGCCTCTTGAATAATCCAGAATTATCCTTGGACTGGAAAGTCTGTGAATCAAAACATACACGTTTGAAAGGGTGGCGTGAAACTGAAAGCCCGGGTCCTGGAAGCAGCTTCTGCATGCATTTGTATTTTATGTTTAGGTGGTTGATCGATTGTCGCGAAATGTATATCTGAAAAAGAGCTGTTTGCACGGATTACTGTGAATAGGGAAAAAATATATATACTTGACAGTGAAGGATACAGGTTCATACATGACAAGGGTTACGCTTTAAACTCCATTTTTGAGCGAGATCCGTGAAGAAGGGAAATAAGGTTTTAGTGCAGGTGCCCTCAGCCCTTTGTTATCTTAATTGTGAAAACCCACAGGCGGAATGTAATCGAAACTTTATATCAATTTGTTAACTGTCCCAAGGGTGTGTCGCGGGTACAGTGTTTCAATTTGACAGTTCCCTAAACTCATTAACCGTTTCGAAAATACTTTTGGCAATCTAACACACAAGACCGCTTCCGCCTTGGGACTTGTCTTCTCCGTCTCTTCTGCGCCCTTGAATGAACGTATCAAGATCAATCTCCTAGAGCGGGCTGTCGGGAGCAAGTGCATCTCAACTGGTGACGTTCAGAGCTGATTTCCTTGCAGTGTTGGTTTCTTGGCCTTAGAACAACTTGGCTGATTAATTCATTAACTTCACCTTCAGTTTGGTCTTATACACAAACTATCTGCTTGGGGATATTCAGGCCAGTGATGGCTGTAAAGAAAAGGTCGGATGTTCTTTTTTTTTTGGATTGGGATCTTGATTTCTTCTGCCTTTATTATTTTTTCCCATTCTTTAGAGTGGTTTTTTTTTTCTCCTTTTCCTTTTTCAAAGAACAAGTATAACTTGGGGTATGTTTTTAAAAAATAAATTATTCCAACTTTCTTGAAAGCAAGAGTCAATCAAATATGTGAATTTTTTACTCCCTTGATACCTCGTGTCCATTCTACCATGATAAGTTTCCTTCTGTGTTGAAAGATGTCCCTGTCTTTGCTCTCTTGTGTGGAAAGAAAAGCATGGTCCTAAGTTTTGGTGTCTGATAGTTTGCATTCTTATAGAAGCTAACCCTCCAACTTCTTGACCACTGTCCTAGAGGCACTGACACTTAGTTCTACACTTGTCCTCTCTCTCTCTCACACACACACACTGGGTTTAAATATTACAAGACTCTAAGGTCACTGATAATGATAAAAGATGGTCCCTTGTCAGATGAGTCAAAGAAGTATTTGTTATCATCTTGAAACCATTCTGATTTATATTAACTTTAAACTCGATCAAGTGTGATGATGGGTAACTGAACCATTAAGCTGGAGATTTTGTCTGTTTTTTCTTTCTCAAGACTTAAATACTTAAAGAGCTGCTCGATGACCTCTTACCAAATGGTTTGACCCCACCACTTAATACCACTCCGTCCACAAGCTAACCACCACACACAGCTCTCTCTACAGGACATCGAACCTGGAATGTTTTTTGAAGGGAAACAAGTAGAATCTTTTCTCAAGACGAAACAGGGCGAAACACACTCCCATACGTTTTATACATTCGTCCAATGCGAGGCTGGCCGGAGCAGCCAAACGCCACACCCACTACATAGGGGGATGCCTCGTTCCGTTCGCCCCTGGCTTTCATCATACCCCGGACCGGCTGAGTTCAGACTCAATTCATTCAACACCTCACAATAGATCAGATCCATGTGGTTGTGCTCCCTCTGCACTATCATCGCCGCCGCAACCACTTTCACAACTGCTGCCCCACTGCTGGCTCCCGGGACTCGGTATCAGGAAGATTATCATAAGAACCAATGGAAACCTTCCAAGCTCAATCATCTCCAAAGACGCTTCTTCTGGAGACCCTCAGACTTATCCTCAGCCCGGATCGATAGCAGCATCACTATCAAATCAGGCTCGGATCTAAAAAAAGAAATCGGAACCCCAACAACTGAGTTCCCAGCCGAAATCCATCAATCCACTGAACCGTCCCAGTCCGAGCTTTCGTCATCTCCACCACTCTTGGTTAATCCTTCAAACCAAGTCCTTGGATTACAGATCTCAGAGCCAAAGGTTCCACTGCGCCCCTCCCATCCTCAGCCAGACCCAAAGACCAACCCGCCCTTCTTAGAACACCAATCTAGTCAAACTCAGCCACCGGAACCCTCCAACTCTAAAGCCTTCCAAGAGCTAAAACAGCCAGCTCCATCGAATCATCAATCCAGTTAGTAAGAAGTATTAGAGATCTATTCACGATCTTTGACTCCAGCCCCTCTGAGGTTAACTCCACAATTCTCTCCTCCAGAAGCACAGGGCTCCATACCTTCTCCGGAAGCTGAACCTCCTCCGGAAGCTGAACCTCCTCCAAAAAACATCAAGTGGATCGAAAGAGGTAAGTCGAGAAGCTGTGACTGAGTGATCAGGACCTTGTTGAGTTGAACCAATCACTCCTCTTTTCACATCGAGCAAAGTTCGAGAGTTATGGGATAAAATGTTGCAAAAGATCGTGCAGCTCTTTCGTATGTCAAACTCTCAGAAATTGAGTTCAAGTTATAGAACTTTAATCGTCTGACTCCGTATAGGTTCCTCAAAAAAGAACGAGACCCGAAAAACCGATATGATGGACCTGAAAACAGCAGGCACTACATCCGATCATCTTACCACTCCTCATCAAACGTCTCCACTTGCACACTCAAACGCACAACCTACAGCTCAGAACACAGGTTGGCCTCAATGTAGCAATATCCCTAATCAACTTTTCACTAATTTAATCAAAATTCAATGGATGGTCAATCTTAGATGCCGAAACAATCCATAATCCACAAACGCACCACTCGATTTGGTCAAGGCTCCCCAGTTTCAATCCTATTGAGCTATTCTTGGCCGCCCCCACCTTTATGAAATCGTGGGGCTCCACATTGCGCAGAGAAAATCCTTCGCATAGAAGTAAGTCGTCACGATGATCCAGACCCGACTCTTGAATGAACTAGCTCTTACTCAAATATGATTTTATTGTATGTCTCTTCTGGCAGTACCATCCTTCTCCTCACCAGCCCAACCTGAACATGATTCATTGCTTACTCCCTTGCGTCAAAATCTTGATGAAACCAAAGGTGCCGGCTACATTCAGACTGTTCCTGAACAAGCCTCGACATCTTCTCAACGGTTGGGGAAAGTGAATGGTTTCTTTCCAAAAACGGTTGAAGGTGAGTTTTTCTTTTTGTAGATACGTATTCGTGCGGTTCTTGGGAGATCTAATGTGCATCTTGAAATCCGAACATCCCCTTTTAGGCCACCTGGTAGCTGCTGCACTTGAGCTGGTCAATATTGATGAGCTTGCCAAATGTATCCACGAGGTGTTTAGAACATCGGGTATGCAGCTCAGAGTTTTAGCTCGTCTAATGTCTGTTGAAACCGTTAAGAAAATCCTTCTCGCTTACGGTGGCGAGACTGGTCGGAAGGCGGAGAGAATGTTGGTTGATCAAAAACTCAATTCAGCCCTCATCGAATTTCTAACCGCAGCCATTAGAGGTTGGTCATCGATGGATGAACCTCGAAGGCCACCCGATTTCATACCGGTTCCTCATAATAAATGATTAGTTGCTAAATGCAAACTTTCTCTTGCCTTCTACACGAAATTTTCCTGGCAATCTTCAAGGCTCATAGATGTGGGAAAACATGAGAAGGAGTAATACCAATCTAAGGCTTTTCATAGAACACTCTTGCTTTTGTAAACTGGGGAGCCAGACCCTGTGTGTCAGGTCAAAGTCGAGCATCATAAACGTTGCGTTTTTATGTAATCGGGATATCACCAATTGCAAGATATCACCCGGTTTCACCCATTTTGACAGACTTGATTGGATTGAAGATAACTCAGTACAAGCATATTCGTCAACCGGTTGATAGTGATGTTTCAGATTGGAAACGTAGATGAAACCTGATGTATCATAGTTTAAATAATAACACTTGTAGTCCGTTTCTACTTTCTCTTTTCTTCATTCAGCTTCTTTTTCTGACTCATCCAAACTCTCAACGTCCTAGGTGTGCTCGTCTGTTCTCGTCTCTCTCACAGCTTTGTGTGATCATTAATACACTTGCGGTTATCTTCAAAGTTCTTTTTTCTTTTTCTTTCTTCACTTATTTTCATTTCATATCTTTCTATTTCTTTCAAATATGAAATCCATTCAGTGTCTCTTTTCTGACTCATCCAAACTCTCAACATCCTAGGTGTGCTCATCTGTTCTTGTCTCTCTCTCAGCTTTGTGTGATCATTAACACACTTGCGGTTGTCTGCAAAGGCTCTCCATACACCTTTGATTTCTATAGATTGGGATGCTAAAAAGTCAAGGCTTTGAAAATAATAACCTGCTTTTTTAAAACAATCAAGGTGATTGATTAGTAACCCAGTTGACCTAACTGCTTGCTGGTAGCTAGAGCAAGGTTTATGCACGCTTTGACTGAGTTCAGCACTAATTTGCCACATTTTTGTGCAAGAACATTCAAACAACAAGAAACATCAAATACTGTTGGATGAAATGTCACTTACATGTCATTTGATGACGTGTAATAATTCACACGTGATTCTCAAGATTTTCTAGAACCTTCGTTCAATACGTCGACTGAAGTACTTAATCCAAGAATCAAGTCATCTCGGGAAGATCTTCATCCTCAAGAACAAATACGAGGAAGAACACACATTGACTTGAGTACTAGGTAAAGGAAATTATCAACCGCTTCATCAAGACAATCACTCGTAGATCTCATTGTTATCATAGTTCACCAAGAATCACCTCAATCGCAGTCAAGTATCTATCTAGGTGGCAATTTCAGGGGGAGATTTAGAGGTAGCTCATTATTAACATTTTTTCATGCTCTCATTGTTTTTACTCATGTTCAAGTCATTTCTTGTCTGAAAATTATAGTTTCTGTCTCAATTTTTTCAACAAAATTGTCGTCTGTCTATTTCAAGTGTTGACTGTCGTATCAGGTAAAAATGAAACTCAAAAAATATTTCTTCTTATCAAGTATCAAATATTGAAATTGTTCTTTTCATTTTCTTCAGTTCTTACTACTACTGGTTTCTTAAAGTGTTTGCAATTTATATGACTCCTCCTTCTTACAAATACACAAGATTTGCATAAATGAAAACTGTCCTATGTGAGCTGGCCCAGTGCTGAAATTGTACAGTATTTCTGAAATATATAGGGAGGGGTTCACAACCAAAATTTTACAAAACTTTAGAGCCAAATTTAATGGCCCAGTTAACATTAGATTTTTAACACAATTTTTGATCACACTTGGCATTGAAACCTTGTAATATTTTCCAAATCCTTCTGGGACCACCTTTTTCCTGATGGTTGAAAAAAAAAAAATGTGCAAAGATAAAATAAGATAAAAATCCTGTTGAACTTGCCAAAAGTGAACCAGGCTAATATATACTTAGCAACAGAAATTGAGAATATGAAAGACTTCTTCTGAATGTTCTCAGAAACCTCAAAGGTGTTAAAATTGCAGTCTCTTTTTCTCAAAGAATATTTTTATCAGATTATCTTACATTTATCCTATGATTATTTAAGCTTATATCAAAATGTTTTTTTATAAAATCAAGACATCAAGGCCCTGTTTTTTGTTTTTGTTTTTTTCATCAAGTGAGTTTGATAAATAATTTGGATCTTGTGAAATATGTCAGTATTCCCCATAAAAAGACACAAGTGGGATGCACTGCACTGCATATATTAACTAAATCATCAATCTTTTCCAAGCAGTCAGAAGAGTAATCAAGTTAAGATGTAGGTATATCAGGAAGAACATAAAAAAATTGGGCTTGGAGGGGGGAAGGTTTTTCTTGGTTAATCCAACTCTCATATTCTGTTCACCCCAACTTTCAATTTCAGGTCCACTGATTTTCAGGAGTTGCTTTGAAATCTTACCAGCCATTTCTTGCCCTGAGGAACTACACTTACTGCTCTGCCCCCCCCCCCCCCCAGCCTTGTCAAGTTATCTGAAAAAACTGGAAATCATCAATATCCCCTAATCCACTGTCAAGCACACTAACAGCCAATTTTTCTTGCAGTGCTGAGGGCGGCCCAAGTTAGAGCTGGTGGCATGATGTCATATGTCATTAAGTTGCTATTTCCCCCTCGTGTTTGGTTCTTGAGGTCCACTTAATCCATTCCATCTGCTACTTCCAGCTGGATTGAATTGACCTTCATGCAATGTTGTATTGCAGCGGACTAAGTAGCTATCCATGGACATAGGCCATTTGGCTATGGAATGGAGATCCAGGTTTAAAATTGCGAAAAACAACCACTTTTAATAGACCACCGGCTCTTCTTCTCTGATTGCACAAGAGCTACTTCTTTCTCGGCTCAAATGAGACAAATATCGCGTCAATCCATCTCGGTTGACAAATTCAAGTGCCTTGTTGGTTTTTGAAAGATCTTGGACCACGTCGATTAGGAATTGACAACAGGCTACACTAGATGCCCGAAGTATTGTGGCCGAACGAGAAGAAATCTTCAAATGGCAGTCGGACAATTCAATGCTTCGCAAGGAACTGTCTGTCGATTGGGAAATGTCTATAAGTCCCGTTTGAACAAGGAACACTGATGTGCGCCGGGGAAAATAGTTAGTAATGTAATTTCTCTAATTAATTCAAGGGAAACCTCCAACCTGGCAGTACGTTATCGGCTAATATTGGACGCAGTGATTTGAGCTTCGGAAACGATATTGTGGTATTTTGAATGTTATATACCAAGAACAAAACTTTCTTCATCAAATATATATCTGAAGAGCGACGGGGGGAGGAAGCGTTGAGATTTGTCCACATTGTCTTCAAATGACTCTGTCCGCAGCTCAATCAGAAATATTATTGACACGCACTTTTGCCGTCAAGTGTGTACATATCTCGGAAAGCAGGAAATGCACCAGTGAGTTGGCGGATCATTTCGTCCTCATTCAAGTTTGTCCGAGTAGCCAAGAAGCTAGCCAAGTTGGGGAAACCTGATTGCTGAAGGACTTTTCCGGTAGAATGAAAAACGTTGAGAAGATCTTCAACGAAACGAGCGACGGGCCGATCAGGTTCTGCCAAGCTAATTGGAGAATTCTCCGCAATAGGTCGTTCGATATGCAAAGGAAGTGAAAGCGCAGTTGAGATGTATTCAGGAGTAACTTCAATCATTCCTCGTGTAGTCAAGATTGACGTTGATTGTGAATCAGGACTTAAGTAGGCTGCCAACACAAGGTAACGCATAGTCTGCAAAAATTACAAATATCATACGTCAGAGAAGTTGCACAATATTATAGGCAATATACAATTTTTAACAGATATTTAGAAAACAACAACCAACGTTACCTCCCATACTCCTCGACCAGTTTTCTCTTTGATTAGGCCTTCATAGAAGTGAAAACCTTCCAGAAGACAGACCGTAGCGACCACGTTCAATTCGTCCAGTTGGCTAGAAAACTGCAGCGGGAATTTTAAGTTTACCGGTTCTGAATCGACCCGTACCTCATATTCGTTTTGATCAAGTTTAGACAAGAATTCTTCACAGGCAGACTTATTGATCTATAATCTTGAAATGTTCTCTTGAACTCAAACGAAACATATGTGATGAAAACTAGTAGAATGAACTGACATTGACGCCGTAACTTTCTAGACATTCCTCGCAGCTGGCCTTGATCACATCCGCGATTGTGATATTCTCAGCCGGAAGGGGAGCTATTTCGAGCTGGCTGTTGGTCATGGCGAAATGTAGTATGTATGTTAGTTAATACAGTTGTACTAAGCAGACCCACCAGTTACGCCTGCAAGTTTATTATTAGAGCAGCTCCAGCGGGGGAGCTAAACCGGGTTTCTATCCCACATTTAGCAACCCAAACCCCAAAACTACCCGCCACCGGGGGTGCTAGTCTGGGAGGGACAAGGGTGCCAGGCCTGGCACCCATCCCTCCCCGTGAAACCTTGCAAATCCATGATATCTCTGTTTCTCTACACACAATATCTGTCCCCATACCCCCAACAGCAACTCCCTCCACAACACCAATTCAATTGCCATCGACACACAACTCAATCACCATGCCTGGAACAGAAATTCCTGACCCTCTCGACCCGGATTTTTCTGAGCTAGAAAGTGATGGTGAAAACCATAAGTATTTCATTACTAGCCATTTATATTTTTTTATTTCTCTCACCTTGTCCTCCTACAACTTCTATCCTTGCCAGACTCCCCGTTAACTCCCTCTCGATCAAAGGGATCTCAAAAGAAAACCGCTGAGGAACCAAAGGCCCCCCGTCAACAAAACTACATCAATGCTGAAGACGTTCAGCTGTGCAGATCCTGGCTTGAAATAACCCAAGACCCAATTACTGGTGTGAATCAAACTGCCAACGGCTTCTGGGTGCGAGTCTGTGAAAAATATCTCAATGCAATTCCAGATCCCATCCGAACACCAATAGGTCTCAAGAGTCATTGGGGTGTTATTCAAGCTGCAGTCAGCAAGTTTTCTGGCTGTGTTCATCAAGTCACCAATGCTAATCAAAGAGGGGCTACCAATGAAGATTGACTCACATACGCCTTGTGACTGTATTCTGAGCTTTACATGAAGGTTTTTCCACATTTAACCTGCTACAACCTCCTCTCCACTGCCCCGAAATGTATCAAATATTGTTCCATCCTTGAACAGAAGCAAAAAAGCAATTCCAACAAAAGAAAACGCACATCAAGCCCTTCAAGCAAGGCCCCATCAACTACCCAATCTGGGCCAGCAGCTTCATCAGAAGCTGGAGATACAGCTGAAACTCCTGGAAATGCTGGTTCAGCTACCAATTCATCAAACAACATCAATTGGCCGGTGGGAAATAAAAAAGCAAAACTAACTGATTGCAACGACCTCTGGAAACAAAATCTGGCCAAGTCTCAAGATATCATGGCCAAACAGACCAAGAAGCAGAATGAGCTACTTGAGTCTCAGACACTCTCAATGAAATCCCTTGATGACAATTCAAGATTGATGGTGGAAGACTTGTTGCTTAGTAAAGACATCTCTCACGTGGATGAGAGTTCTAAAAAATACTATCAGCTCAAGAGAAAGAGAATATTTGAGCAGTACAACATTGAATGATCATGTATCTTTCTTACCACCAATTCCAATCTACATTCTGATTCCAATCTACATTTTCTTTTTATTTTCCTATCTACTTTTATTCCTGTTTTTCTCTCTTTCTTAGGATTATTTATTCAGACAAATGTCAATCATTAGATTGAGTCAAAATCAATCTTTTTTTGGTTTGTCAATTTTTTGTGAGAATAAAAAAACATAACAAAAATTACAAATAAATTAATCTTGAGATGAACCTTTCAACATCCAAAGATGTTGTGCAAGATCATTCCAGAGCTGATAATGCATGTCTGAATTTTGTAGAATTTCAAACTGACTAACAAACTGAGAGAATTCTAAAGAGTGTGCTGGTTCAGGTTCAGAGACAACAGCTGAACCTGCTTTGGCTAAATATTCATTGCTATGCATTCCCCTCTTGTTATCTATGATCATGTGTAAAATCACACAACATGTCATTATCATCTGTAAATTTTGAGGACTCAATCCCCGAGCAGGTCTAGCGACTATCGCAAACCTTTCTTGGAGTACACCAAATGCCCTTTCTACATTGTTTTGGGCGGCTTCCTGCATTTTAGCAAAGTGCTGCATGTAATATGTCAGTTGACAGTCATGAAACAGTAGCCGCACATTAAAATGATTAAGCTTATACCTTCTTATCAAGTCCTTGGGGCCGCAAAATTGTTTGAACTAATGTTGACCAGTCTGGATATATTCCATCAGCCAAGAAATAACCCTGAGTATACTTGTGGTTGTTAATTGTGTATTCACAATTTGGTGCAATTCCGTTGAGGAGGTTAGTGAACAGTGGGGAGTGATCAAGTATATTTATGTTGTTGTGGGAGCCAGGAAGTCCAAAAAACAAGTGCCAGATTCATAGATTGTAGGAGGCAATGACCTCAAGTACCATCGTTGGAGTCTACCCAAAAAACAAAAGCTTTAGAAAAGTGTTGTTTATGTGAGAAGAATCAAACAAATTACCTTGTCTTTTCCTGTATACTGCCCAGCCCATGCTGTGGGGCAGTTTTTCCACTCCCAATGCATGCAGTCCAGTGAACCTAACATTCCTGGAAAACCTCTCTCTTCCCCAATAGCCAGCAGTTGTTTGATATCAGATTCAGTTGGGTGGCGCAAGTATTCTTTACCATAGATGTTGATGATTGCCTTGCAGAACCTGTCGAGGCTTTCAAGTGAAGTGCTTTTGGCTATCTGAATGTACTCGTTGTTAGCATCTGCTGCTCCACCATAAGCCAGCATCCGTAAGGCTGAGGATTTTTTTTGAATTGGATGTAATCCAACTTGGCCAGCAGCATCAGGTTTCTGGATGAAGTATCTGTTGTATTTGGCTACATCTTAGACTTCAACAATCATCAAGAAAAGCTCCCTGTACATCTGGAATCATTGTCAGAACATGTGGGCAGGATACACCGGAGTCGGGGAGAAATAATGCTTCACTAGAAGCTGGTACCCGGCATTGAAGTCACACCGTAGATTTTGCTGGCGCCCAGGTCTTTATCCGCCCAACCTTGTATGGTTTTCTTCTTTGTCTTCAAGAATTGCAAGGATGATGGACTGCATCATCAGTTGCTGGTTCCTAGTCAAACTTATCATGGTTGTGGCCTGGCCTTGGAGGAGGTGGTGAATGAGGCCATCCATGCCGATGACCGTGGTGGGTCTTCAGGTATTTCAGGGATTTGTGAAATACATGTTTAGCTCAAGGTTTGGGCGTTGATAAACGCACGCCAACGCCAACCCGCACGCCAATTTTTTTTGGCGTGCGGGGCCTACACGCCAAAAAAAAGTGGCGTGTAGGGTCTACCAGCCAATTTTATTTGGCGTGTGAGACCCACACGCCAAAAATGGTGTGTGGGCCCCGCACGCCAATTGTTTGGCGTGCGCTCCCACACGCCAAACAATTGGCGTGTGGGGGGATCCCGCTCACGTAATCGAATGGGAGGTCCCATTCGATTACGTGAGCGGGCCGGCTGACGAGGTTATACAACCTTGTCAGCCGGGAGGACTTCCTCCCGGCCGACGAGGCTATACAACCTTGTCGGCCAGGAGGAAGTCCTCCTGGCTGACGAGGTTGTATAACCTCGTCAGCCGGGAGGACTTCCTCCCGGCCGACGAGGTTATACAACCTCGTCGGCCAGGAGGACTTCCTCCTGGCCGACGAGGTTGTATAACCTCGTCGGCCGGGAGGAAGTCCTCCCGGCCGACGAGGCTATACAGCCTCGTCAGCCAGGAGGACTTCCTCCTGGCTGACGAGGTTGTATAACCTCGTCAGCCAGGAGGAAGTCCTCCCGGCTGACGAGGTTATACAACCTCGTCAGCCAGGAGGACTTCCTCCTGGCCGACGAGGTTGTATAGCCTCGTCAGCCGGGAGGAAGTCCTCCCGGCCGACGAGGCTATACAGCCTCGTCAGCCAGGAGGACTTCCTCCTGGCCGACGAGGTTGTATAACCTCGTCGGCCGGGAGGAAGTCCTCCTGGCCGACGAGGTTATACAGCCTCGTGCCGGGAGGAAGTCCTCCCGGCTGACGAGGTTGTATAACCTCGTCAGCCGGCCCGCTCACGTAATCGAATGGGAGGGCCCATTCGATTACGTGAGCGAGGGGGGACCCGCACGCCAAAAAAATTGGCGTGCGGGGCCCACACGCCAAAAAAAAATGGCGTGTGGGAACCACACGCCATTTTTGGCGTGTGGGTCTCACACGCCAAATAAAATTGGCGTGTAGACCCTACACGCCAGTTTTTTTTGGCGTGTAGGCCCCGCACGCCAAAAAAAAGTGGCGTGCGGGTTGGCGTTGGCGTGCGCCGTTGGCGTGCGTTTATCAACGCCACAAGGTTTAGCTGCTCCCGCTGGATGCTGCAGCAGAGGAGGTAAACTTGAATTTTACCTCCCACATTTTGCCTCCCCGCTGGAGCTGCTCTTAAGACAGGGGTGAACCTTGACAACTAACATTATGCATGACATGACTTTGCAACCAAAGTTTTTTTTTCTCATGTATTGTGTTTTTACTAATGCTTGGACTTTCTGAACATTTTTGGATGGATGTGGTTGAAGGCAAAGCCCAGTTTAATCCTCGGGTTACTGCCACACACCAGGGTTAATCATTAATGACCAGATCATATGTTTTGATAAACATAAAAGATTGTAATTTTTTAAACAGATTTGGACAAATCTTGACACAAATCAGTCCAAGCATTTGTAAAAAACACAATAAATATGTACAAATAATTTGATCAGCAGATAAAGAGGTCGTTGCGAATGAAATAAATTGCAGTGTCAGTGTCTTCTTTTTGTTTTGTGGTTTAGGGGTTTTTTTTTTGGTTTGATAGGATGAAGGTGTCATATACATCGGATAGTCACAAAGATGCTCGTTAGCCCAATTTTGATTTGTTCTTAAGTTTTTGAGAAATGTGAGAAAAAAAAAAAAGACGTAAGATATGGGACAACAACAATATCATGCCCGTCACTAAGATGGAAATTAATCGACGAGTTGAGTTATTAGTCAGGAAACATGCCACATAGTGATGTAGCAGTAGACGTAGTCTTCGGTGGTGATCATCAAATTTTGGGTGATAGGGGAGACTATGATCTATGAATCACAATTTTAAACAACAGGGGGTTTGAACGAAATCATCAAAGCATAGGATGCGTTGTTTTAGGGAGTGTAAGTTGACAACTTGATCGCTAACAAAGGATTATCAGCAAAAATCAAGCTTGAAATCATCAAAGGTGAAGAAATTCAAATCTCGCTTGCGTGTCTAAGTGGTGAATAGACAAAAGACTCCTCGGGTTTGGTGACCTGGTCAGTTAAAAAAAACGAACCTAAAAACAACTCGGAAAAAGTTCTATGATGATGTTGACATTATAAAGTGAATAAATAAAAACGTAATTCATGGCGGCTACGCGCTTTAAATGCGGCTTGGTCAGGCTATGTTGATCAGAGACCGAGATTGAGTCCGGCAAATCCATTCATCAAGCCGCTTGAGTAATTGTTGAGTCCACCCTGACTGAACCGATGACGATGGCCAAGTCCAGTAGGGTTATTGGTGGGCCCACGTGAGGGTGATTCGCCAGCTGGTGAGTTGGTACCGTTGAACAATCCTTGAGAATTGTAATCTTTACTTAATTGAGATCCGGATCCGAATGAAGGCCGACCCAAGTCAAGTGATTGGGCTCGTGGACTGATGGCACTTTTTCGATTGATGAAACTTGGGTATGAATTGCCATTGAGTGAAGATAAGACAGATGAACCGTGTATGGGTTTTCCAATCGGGCTGTTGGACATGTTCACACCGCCTGCGAGAGGATTGGTACTGTTGAAATTATTACTCTTCTATAAGGTAAGTGATATTCGTGATCAGCATACTTGAACGCTCTACGTAAACAATACCTTTGACTTACCATCATTTGCCTGGGAATCGAGGCCCAGTCGGCATTAGCAGGAGCTCCAATGGCAGTAGGCCCGTTGGAAACACCGACCATATGCCCGTCAAGACCGACAAACTGATTATATAATCTGTTCATGGACATAGCCGGATGATATGCGTAAGAGGAAGACGAGTTGGTGGAGGAGGACAATGATGGGTACTGAAAGTGAGCAGCTGGTCGATCAACCAATCCTTGAAGGTCTTTCTCGCTGCCGTAGCGATTGATGTTGCTAAAGCCCGCTGTATCGGTAGGTGTAGGCGGGGTAAATGTGTTGAAGCCATTGGTTGATCGATCGAGAGAGCTAATGCTGGTAACAGTGTTACGGCGAGGATATGAGCCAGTTGTGTTTCTCTCCCTATGAAAGTTGATCTGTGTAAGAAAGTTGGTGCCATGTTAGTTCATCCAATTTCGATCGAGAGATTCAACAGGTGAAAACCCGACCTTTTTCTCGATCAAGAAAGCTTCCAAAGTCTCGCGCGCGTGTTGCAAGTTTTCAGCGTTCGCGCGAGTCAGTCCGAATTTGACCGTTAGTTCCTCACCTTCGGCCCCACCATTGATGACCAAGACAGTGACATTCCAATGATTCTTGCAAGTCTGGATAACCTTGTCGTTAAATTCTTCGCTGGCGACCACCTTTAATAGCTCGTTTGTCGCCACTAGTCGACAGTCTGCTTCAAGACCAATGTGAGACATGATCATTTGTTTAGCAATCGCGATTTGAGAGCGTGGGCCGAAAATTTCGATAATCGATGATCCCGATTCAGTCGACGGGAAGTAAAAACACGTGTTGGTTTTTGACTCGATGTCATGAATGAAAATCGATTTCTCTCCCAAAATCGTTCGGTGTTGGCTGCGATCGATGCTCAAGTGTTCAATAACAAAGTCCTTGTCTTTAGGATGGACGAGCTCCATTACAGATTGTTTCAAGTTTTCAAGGTTTTCTGCATTCTTTGCTGGAGTGCTAGCGAAACAACAAAAATAAGCAAGTTCTGATGAGTAAAGCATTGGTTCCGTGGACAAAAAAGAAAAGACAACAAACCGTGCAACAACGTTGTCATGATTGTTTTGATAACCCCCCAACTTGGCAAACTCTTTGGCATTAGAGAATTTGACATAGACCCCATACTTTTTCATAATCCTTTGGATATTTTTACCGCCGACCCCGATAATTCGCTTGTGGTAACCTTCAGGAATATGAAACGAGATCTCGGCCGGAAGCTCTTCCTCTAGTAAGGTCAATCCCATCATGGCAGTCGTAGGATTACCGGATAGATTGAGCATAAAGTTGTAGTCATTGAATGACTCAAACTTAATCTTCACGTTCGAGGTCTTCATGATCTTGTTCAGCTACGGCCAAAGTTAGGTAGGAAGTGGGACAAGGATCAGTTTGCTATATGTAAGGAGCTGGAGCACGTGAGGTGGGATCTACTTTGCCGTTTTTCTTGCCTGATATAAAGTCACGATGTTCACAAGCCAGCTCAACCTGAAATCGGATCTCGACTTGAGAGTTTTTGACCATATCTAACTCCAAAATCTTTTCGACGGCTCGTTTGGTGACTTTCTCAGTGCCATAGACTTCGAAACTGTTCGTACTTTTAAAGACCACTTCAGCACCGGATTCGATCGCAATGCGATTGCCATCAGTTTGGATTGCAGTTTGATTGGCAATGCTAGGCTGTGAGCCATTCGGATACACATCTTGGATTGACTTGGGCAGTAACCAAACGTTGGCAATGTAAAACTCGCAGGCCTGAGCCGAAGGTTGGAGAAAGAGGTCAGATCGAGGTTGAAGACTGGCCCAGGAAGAATGAAAGAGACAAGACGAACCAGTTGCATGAGACTTCTGATAGAGCGTTCAATGTGAACGCGATGGTCGCCATAAACCGAAAGCACGCTGACCTGGCTACCGATGGGTGGAAAATTGATAAACGTGCCGTTGTCATACATGATTTCTTGAAGCTGGGATAATTTTTCCATAAGCAACCAATCCAACTTCCTCGGAAGCATAGCCGTGTCCCTGGATATAATACACTTGCTCTTTTGTTTTGGCGGAAGGGGGGGGGGGAAGCAAATTAATTGACTTTCTGGGAAGACTCCAGACAAAGAAATGGGCTTACTTTGTGCATCGATACTTGGAACAACATCTCTCGGGCACGCTGAACACCAAAGAATTCGCCGGTGATAAAGATCATGTTTTGCTTTTCTGCCAAAGATGTAGAACGTGCACCCAGGATGCCACCACCAGAAAGAGCCGAGGGAAAGTAGATATTGGTGGCAGTCTCCTCTTGGATGGATTGGATCACTGAACGTTTTCGGCCGGCAATGATATGATGTAGTTTGTAATCGATTTCACAAACCTCGGAGTGCAAGCCATTCTACGGATAGCGTTAAGATAAGTTAGTAGCTGTGTGACGTTATATGATCGAAAAGCTGAAGAGGCCAGCTAGGTTCGACCAGGAAAGCTTACGAGTTGATCGAGTAGGACGAGTAGTCTGACTCTTGCTTCCTCGACCGCCTCAGCATCGCCACGGATCACGATGTCGATCCCGCCACCATCACGGGGGTTACCGACAATAGAGAGATGGGCGCGGCTGGCCGAAGCAATTTCGTCCAATCTGATCTTCATGACAGGGCGAACGTTGGGACCGTTTTCGAGTACGTCGTTGCGATCGACGGCGACGAGGCTTTCAACTTGGAAGGGCTGTTCTCGTAACAGACGGCCTCGAGCAGCCATGACTTGAGGGAAGGAACCAGAGAGGTGGAAGGCATAAGTAGACGGTTTGACGATCTGGGTTGGATTGACGAGACAGTGATAGTCAGACATGAGTTCGGCACATGCAGCTTGGACGATCTCAGGGGCAGGCAAGGGGGCATTCTGAGGGATTGGACGAGGGGCATGAGGGGCTGAGGCTGAGACAGGTTGGAGGTTGGAGGAATGGGTGGAGGAGGATGAGTTGGTGGTGATCGATCGAGGGGGGGAGATGGCTGATTGGATGGTTGTGGAGGAATGTGAGGGAGCAGAGGGCGAGGAATGAAGTTGGTGAGCCGAGGGATGGATGGCAGCGATGGCAGGAGTGGGGGTGGTGGTAGTGCTATTAGTGTTGGTAGTAGATGGTTTGGTGTTGGTGTTGGTGATGTGGTTGGTAGTGGTGGTAGTGGTGGTGGTAGTAGAGGAAGTAGTGGTAGTATTTGGAGTAGGAGGAGGTGGACTGGAGGTGGATTGGCGGAGGAGGTTGTTGGGTGTGGTGGTGGTGATTCTTGAGGGAATACGAGAGATGAGTGGGAGAGAGGCTGGTGCAGCTGGTGAAGGGGGTGAAGGGGGTGAGGAGTGAGAGGCTGAATGGCGCGAGGAGGCAGCAGAGGAGGAAGCGGAGGAGGGTGGTGAGGGATGTTGGTGTTGGTGTTGGTGGTGGTAGTTTGATTTTGATGGTGAGGGTTGTGGTTGTTGAAGAGGTGGAAGACAGAAGAAGGTGGAATAGAAGTCCATCTCGGAAACAAAACTGTGAATTGCTTGCTAGATCGTTGTAAGTATTTAAATAATAATAATAAAAATAAAAATAAAAATAGATATTTAAATAGATATGTAGAGAGAGAGAGAGAGTAAGGGAGAGAGAGAGAGAGAGAGAGATGGAAGGTCTATAAAGATATGTAAAAAAAAGAGTATATGTATTTTATTCTAGAGTCAAAAGAAAAAGTCGAGAGAAGAAGGCCGAGTGATAATCAATAAATGTTGTTATATAAATATGTAAGAGAGGCAGAGAGAGAGAGAGAGAGAGAGAGGGAGAGAGAGGCAGAGAGGCAGAAAGAGGTAAGGTGGGAATATAACTAACAACAATCGACGATTACAAATAACGAATAACAAAAATTGTTAAGATAAAAAGTATTATATCAATAAATAAATATATTTAAACGAGTACAGTGTGTGTATGTATTAAGTTTATACAAAACTCGGTGAGCTGGCTGAGTGGGGTTTTGGTTTTTAAGTTTGACTAAGTTTCTGATGTTGGTTGGTTGGAGGTTTGATTTGAATATAAAAAAGTGAGAGTTATCAGTTTAAGGAGATAGATAAGTGAAGGAATACAAAAACCATCAAAACTAAAACAATCGGTCAATGGATGTGAGGGAGAGAGGGAAGCCGGTCAAGTGAGGAAGGAGGAGGAGGAGAAGAAGAAGGAAGGGCTGAGTTTAATAAAAAAAAAAGTTGGATGAGGTCATCACAGCTTGATGCTCGATCGTCTGAGTCAGTGGGTGTGCTCTTTTATTTTGGAGCGGGTGGTTGGAAGTTAATGAGGCCCAAGTTGGAACGATCGACCATGAACCATCAACAGGAACAAATTTAACCCCCCTAGGCTCAACCAACCTGGCTGAAATAAGCCTCTTGCTGGGGGGAGTTGAGCTAAAAAATAAATAAATAAATAGTTACATAACACATCAACCTCGGTATTACATTATTACCCTTGGTAAATTCACAGATTGGACGATTGTAATACCACATAACATAACATCAATACCTTTTAAGCTAGCCTAACATCACTTAACTTACAGACAGACGGACTCAGCAGATAAAATAAAACTTTCACCGCTGCCGATCATCAAAGGAAGCACTCGGGCTTACATAAATACTTATGACCGTAATATCTTTCGTTTGTTGTTGGGAGGGGGAGAGCTGTGAGGTGTGATCAAGGATTAGAAGGGAAGAAGACTGAGCTATCTATTTAAATCTATATCCATTTAGCTTCGACAAAAGTTCCTAAATCTAATCTATCTATCCTTCTATTCTATTCCATTCTATTCTTTTTTTCTCTTCTCTTCACTTCTTTTCTTTTCTTGTTGTATAAATATCTCCGGCCCTTTCCTATTTTGATCACAATCTACATAAATACATATTCGTTTATTTATCTATCTAAATCCATACAACTAACTCATCTTTCCTTCTCCCGCACTGACTAACTTATTTAAATAGATATTTACATAATACATATCCACTGGAACAGCTCCAAGACGATAAGATCACCTTTACCACACAAGAAACCAAGCTCATCATTGATCGAGTGACTCTGCACCAAGTTGACATCATATTAACAAAACTTCAGACTTAAGTACATACATACATAAACCCCTCATGCTCTATTCCACTCCATCCCGAGTCCCGAGCGCGTATATCCATACTTCAAACCGTCTGCCCTCGTCCGCCGAGCCCAAGAGAGTCCAAGCTTATGAATAAATGTGTTATGTAAGCCGATCATTGGACACCCATCCATAACTTAAACACATAAATAAATACATATTTATTTACTTATCATGAAATCCGGACCTCCACCCAGTCCAATCTCTCTAAAGTTTGGATCTTTTAAGCTGTAAGCAAATCATCTCAAACTCAGGCTGAGCTCGATCAGAAAAAAAAAAAGACTAAGCAAACCCCCGGGCTGAAAAAAACAAGACAAAACACAACAGAAGTAGCAGCATCCGCAAATTCAATCCATTGGAGCAATCAGACGGATCTGATATTCAGCCTTATAATCATCCCCAAGAATTAACACCCAAGCCGGCCGTACAGAAGATCGGCCCACAACTCCATAGAAGTGGCGGGCGGATCTCCAAGTTTGGGAGATACTCCGACATCCTTGCTTTCTTTTTTTTTGATCGCAGACGTACACCACAGGAGCAGTGCAACGTTGCGTCAACGAAGGGTCCAGAGGTTGATGGAACGTTGCGCTGCTCACTGCAGCACAACGTTGACACGCGGTTGGCGCGTTCACAACCAATGTTGGTTAAGTTGGTTGGGGTTTCTGGGACCGTGATTCAACGGAGAAATCACGGTAGCTCAACGTCAGACCACCCACTCCTGGAACCTCATGAGGATGTTAGCCCACCGTTGCAAAAACCTCTGCCCAACGTTTGGGCCCCGACGAGCCAACGCATGAAATAGGTTTCCCGGTAAAGACGCGGGGCCTTCTTCCGGCCGCGGAACGGCCGGCATTTATGTATTTTCAGAATCTCTCTATTTATTATTTTCAATTTTTGTTTTCGTTCCGGGTCTCTTCCAGTCGGGCAGGCGCGCGGCAGTTGCATTTTAGTTCCACTGGCAATTTTATTGCCGCGGTAGCTCAATCATTTGTATATTTTTTTTACTTTGGTGGTTACGACTCATCGGCGGAGGATGTAATTCATGAAATGGTTGTTGTATTACACTCATCGGGGGAGGATTTAAACCATAAAACGGTGATATTACACGGCAGGCAGTTGATGATAGACAGCGAAGTACAGAAAGAGAAACAAAAAAAATCTAATAGTAGAGAAGCGTTGGAAAGGGTTCGAACCAAACCGGTAGAAAACCATTGCGTGCTAATGACGGTCACAATTCAAGTGTGAGCAGCGGCAGGGAAACGCTGGCAAACTTTATCCAAAAACCTCTTCGGGTAGGCAGATGTGGCAAGTGTTGGAAATCTGCATAAACCACACCCTTGGGGCCAAAAATGGCATCATCCCTTTGCAAGATGAGTTTTGCCCATCTGGAAAATGAACAAGTTAGTTTGAATAACACGGGGTCAAGTAGATGATTGAACAAATGACATACTCTCTGAGGCAGTCCACTGATTTTTGGCTTATGAAGAGTAGCTGGTTGTCAATGTTGATCCATTGCTTACCATGTCCCGGAGTAGGCGTCAACACAAACTGGGCCGTTTCCAATTGCAGATAGGCAAACCGAACTTTTGTTCAAACATCAACTTTTGACCAATCATCTGAAGCACCTCGTGTAGCCGTGACAGAGAAGGTGGAAGAGACCTGTTGGTCATGAATTAGAGGCATATCCAAATTTTGTACTGGAGTGGAGAAAAACTTACAAGGTTGTATAAGTCCTTGAGGCTTGGAGCCAGACCTTGAACCTTGAAAAGGCTGTTTTCCACAACGTTCTTCAGAGCTGCAAAGATGCAGTCGATTAATGAGTTAGAATTTGGAGATCTGAACCAGTCAGGAGACCTACATGATTACAAAGAGTAACTCGAGTATGCTTCAAGCATTCCCGAACTAGCTTGAGAACACTGCGAGAGAGGGACCAGTACCTTGGATGAACCGGGGTGGCAGGTGTCCAATCTTGACATTCTCTGGTAAGCTGCGAATATGAGCCTACATTGACACATGAATAGATCATTAGACAACCAGCCAACTTATCCAGTGAGGTATATCTCATACCTGTGTCGAATTCTCCAGAAAAGCTCGTAGTGCAACCCCATCATTATTGGCTATTTGGCTATAAGAAATAACTCGGGCATCCATGACTTTTGAACGGACAAAATCTTGCACATTTTCCTATTGAAAGGAATTGATAGTTATTAATGATGCAGAAACAAATGTAGGGAGATTAATTATGTAGCCAAATTACTTACCTGTATATATTTACTGTAGTGAAAGCTGCTTAATTCAGGGTTGACCCTAGGGGCTGGTACATGCACCTCGCCAGAGCCAAAACATTCGGGTTTGAGGGAGATTGATCCCATAAAACAAGAGCACCCATGATGTTTTCTTGGTTCATCTGTTAGAAAGACTAAGGATGTGTTAATCTAATGTTTGTTAGGTATTAAAGAAATACATGATGAATGAATCCACATACCCGAGGATCCTTCTTA